>OOFE01002345.1:24056-37545 GCA_900323365.1 Monocentris japonica | reverse complement strand
TGACAGTTGTTTTAGATTGTCCACAGTTACACAATGATCTTTGGCTAAACACTCACACACACACACACACACACACACACACACACACACACACACACACACACTGACAGAGTGGTATATTTGTGCTGCCTTCATATGCTGTCAGAAATATCATCGTAAGCATGAAACAACCCAACAAAGTGGTAAAAATAACTGGCAAAGTGATTTTCTATGACACTTGAGTTGTCGAGATGTGATGTTTATGGGCAGAGAGCATCGAAGGCGTGTCAACAATTCATGGTAAAAGTGATATATTTTGTTATTATATGTTATTGTTTGGCATTTGGTGTAAACAATGACAGTTGCCAGTCTTTGTTAAACTGTTGATCATCACTCATCTTTGTTTTTGATAAATGAGTTAATATTAAATAACGTTAGACGTTGAGGGAGGGTCCAGGAAACGAACACGTGTCCTTCTTGGTTCAAGCCCACTTCTCTAGCCTCTAGACCAGCACCACCACACATCTAGAGAGACGTTTCCCAACTCGCTACCAGCTTTCATCACAGCTTCTGTCCTCACTGGGGAGAGCAAATGGGAGAATTAAACATAAAATAGCTTATAAGAAACTTAAATAAGACGAGAAACACAGTTGCTATAACGCTGTGAGTTAGTGGGAGGTGAAAACCACACAACCGAAAGACCAATGCAAACCAAATGCGAACACAAATCACACCACTAAACCAAATTAATGGGGTATTTGCTGCGGTGTCTTGCAAAAACCAAACCCTCCGTCAGCTCAGACGCATCGCTCTGCTCTGTCTGTGACACACTGACATCATTCACGGTTTACACTCCAGCCTCACAGCGCTTTAATCTCCCAGCAATCATTTCACCATCCATCTGTTAGGTTTGATGAATTGTTAGGGAAAACTTAATCTGATTTTTATAGCACTCTCTACAGATCAATAGGCTGATGTAATGGTAATGTGTATGTGGGACTGCAACCTAGCATACCATTTTCAGCAGTGCTGCTTACATCTGGTGGTTAGACTGTTGATGGTTGTTATAACTACAGCCACTATTTGTATCTACCATGAAATGAAAGGATCATTTCCACCAGATGGCGGTATTGGCCACAAATGTTCACATGTGCCATTTGTTGGATGCTTTCATCCAAAGCGCCTTGCAGAACTATGAGCACATACATGGTTAGCCTGGGTGAACCCCTAACCCTGAATGTGTTAGTGCCTTGCTCTACCCACTGAGCTACCCAGGGACACACACACACACACACACGGGCTGAATCATGCTGAATTTATCATACAGGGTTATATAGTAACTCAAACTCAATATCCCTGCTTCCCATCTCCTGGCACATTCCAGGACACCAGACGCTGTAGATCCAAAATGACTTCATGAGGTCAAATTCCTGAACACCTTCCCTCCTGTATTCTTGGCTATGTTATTGTACTTGGCATCCCACCTCACGGAGCTTCCTGACTCGTCCAAAGTCCTTATATTCTGTGCTGCATGCTTAGTCTGCTCCTTTGACCTCTTGCTATGTTTGTTTTTAGTATCCAGGAAGAAGTGTTTTCTTGTGGTTTTTCTCTGTGTGCGCCTGTTTAGGCTTTTGCTGGCATGGAGCTGCCGACTGGGGGACCCTTTGGCCCCAGTGAACCCGAAGGGAGGGCACATCGTCGCTTTCATGCACACACGCCGTGCACCACATACATGCACAGAACACGCATGCAGGCGTGCACAACATACACACAGAACCCAAAATCAATCTACTTCTTTGTAAAGGCACACAAACACATACACACATATACACACACCTTCTTGCACGTACAGGGCCCAGGGGTTATTATGGTGCCAAGGCCATAATCAGAGCTGTGGTTGGCTGGCTGGGGTGATGACGTGCTGTCTCAGCCTGGCAGACCTACAGACAGCCGTACTGTGGGATCTGGCTTGGGTCTCCCTCCCCACAGAACCAGTGGTGGCGCTATCTAAACAGGAGCTGGTCTGAGGTATTGGCCAAGGTCTGTGGCTCTGGTTAGCATAAAGCTAACTCTACGCAGACAGAACACACTGCAGCAGCTGACAGATCAGGACTGAACCGCCTGGCAGCACCTACAGCCGAACATTAGAGAGATTAGTTAGGAGGAAGACCACGTTTCACAAACATCAGAGATACATTTGGGGAAGAAAAGATCTCTACCTGGAGTTTGTCCTGTGTCATGCAACATATTTGAGACATAAGTTCAAATCAATTTGAAATATCAAGTTCAAATCGAATTTCATTTTTATTTCATTTAACCGTGTAACCCAAAGTGCTTCACAAACATGGTTAGAAACAGTTCAGCACCATGAAAAATCAATCCAGTTACAGCAACAAGATAGCCATCATCATAAAGAGACACAAGAACAGGAGATGTAATGTTTAACAAGAGTAGAAAATATGGATACATGTAAAAAGTATCTATAACAAACAAACAAACAAACAACTCAAAAGAAGAGTTTACTTTTTTAAAGTCAGCCAAGGACTCAAGTTACCTACAATATTTTTTAAACTACCATAATTTGTATTATTTTTTGATATACATTTTTTGTAAGAGTAGTTTTCAAATGGTAGAGACCTCATTTCAGAACAAAGCTCTTCATTCAGCACCAACTAGTCTCTCTCTGTGTAGATTTGGGCTCCACCGTTTCATCCAGAGTATGGTGAAGCGGCAGGTACACTGTGCGGTCTTGTGTATTAGCAAAAGAGTAAAAGCAACATCGCTCCCTAGTGGAGAAGGAAGAACTAGACAATGACACCAAATTAGACCTCATGACCATGTTGTCCACCAGGTGTCAGCACACACTAAGATAAATGCAGCTATGAACCCAAGCCTCATCACCAGGGCAACACAGTCTGACTAGGTAACAGCCCTGGCATGTCAACAGATTTAATAAAGACAGTCCCTTTCTGAAAGCCCATCTCTTCATGAGTTCACATCCCGTCTCTCCCACAGATTCTAAATCCTTTTCTTGCCACGTGAAGTAAAAGAAGAATCCTTTCGGGCCTGTTACCTTGAACCAGAGCTGTAGTCAAGACCACCTCCGAGTTAATACCAAGACCAAGTCCAGTTGAGTCAAGACTCAGGCTCAGTCCTATTCAAAACACAAATAGCCAATAAACACCGTACATTTCTTTCCAAATGCAAAAATAATACTTAAGGAGTTTCTTAAGGATCAGCGGAGCTGTAGCTCTATCTAACCTCTATGCACTGATCAGTGAAAATCCTCAGCCTTAATTACTTGGATGTTGAAGGTTAGAGGATCATTACAGACTATACACAGTTGCAATCCCTTAAAGTGTTTGTAGTGCTGGGGAGAAAATAAACAAAGGTGGAGAAAAATGTGTCTTTGAAAATTTCCAGAGAGATGGAAGAAAGTCGAGTCAACATCCAATAATAGCTGAGACGTCAGAAAAGAGGCTTCTAGACCGGACACAGGAACTACCGCACTGCCCTCAACTGGCCTATCATACAAGATCTTTGTAGGGTCGCAGGGATATTTTGTTACCTATATTATCAGGGTACTACGGCTCTGACCTCTGAACTCAAAAATGACTGTAACTCCACTGCTGCACTGATCCTAAGTCGCTCCGGATAACAGCTAAATCCCCTGAAATGTAAAAGTAAATACGCGACTGGAGCTGCAAGGAAAGATGTTTTAATTACAGGTTAATTCCAAACAGTCATCTCAGGGAGACCGGAGACCTTCTCTGCCCCGAGGCGTCCTCTATCAACAGTTGGAATTCCACTCGGTTGTAGAGGATGTCGAGATGCAGGAAACTGGAGATGCCCTGGAAGTGTGAGAGGTGAGCACAAAGCAAGGAGGCCTGTGCGGTGAACTTAGGAATGCCCCGGCGTCAACACTTTCAAAGACGCTTTGATGTGCAGGGCTGTGTTTTTTTCCACTGCCGCGACAAACACGTAATCGTGAGGACGGCTGCATTCACACGTACACATGTACTTGGACGCACACAGAAACACGCGGAGCAAATTTTTAAGTAAGAATCAAATGATATTTATTAAAAATAGGTGTCCGTTTTTTTGCTGCTCTCTTTCGTTGATCTCTGTAACTCAACAGAGATCAACCTCTACCAGGTCATGAAGCTTTTCCATCTGCTGCTCTAAACACCCGGTGTCAGCTAGGTCTTTTCCTGGGAGAAATCCTCTGGTTCACAGGAAGTTTGTTTGGGATAAGTAGAAGAAGAACTGGGTAGTTAGCATGAGCAGCGATAGCCACCATGGCTGAACAGACAAAGAAAAGAGCGCCACCTACAGAACTCAAACTCCATCAACAGAAAATCCAAGGAGAAAGACATCACAGTACTGGACACACTGTTTGATTGACAGGTGATCTCTGGGAAGAGCAGTGAGGAACACCACAGTGAGGCTGAGAGACAAAGATGGAGACTAAAGTAAAAAATATGAGGATTCTGAAAAATGTACGAGGTGATATTTATCCACTGACTACCTGATAAGTAGAAATGTGTATATGGTATGATAGCTTATATAAGAGTGCTGTCAGGTGATTTTCAACAAAATCTATTGCCTTGTTTAGTTGATAGAAGTGTGGCATTTCTGCGTTATTAGATAGTTCACAGTGAGAAGAGGGAATAACAAGCAACAAATGTTCCAGGCTGGATTTGACCTCAAAACGTTGCGGTTTCATGGTAGCCGCCTTGGCCAACTGAGCCACCAGGACAGTCCACAAGTTGCCCTTTTGGAGAATTTCAGAGTCTGTGCACACCAAAGATCAAAACTAAAAACGAAGAATCACCACCACAGATCACCACTTTAACTAAGAGGTGGGATAAAGCCAGGTCACCTCTGATGACCCAGACTCTCCATGTATTTGACAGCTGGGGCTTCACCTGGGGTGCTCCCTGCCTTTCTCTGCACAGTAGCAGGGGAAAAAAATGCTCCAGGGTCTCGTGGCATTAGACCTGGTCCACTGGAGGAAACAGGAGCCTCTTCCCTATAAGCTCCTTCTTTAGGGGCTCTACTGATGTGTGGGGTCGCAGACAGACAAGCAGACACCATCTGAAGTTCAGAAATCTTGCCATTTCTTACAGTCTGATTAGGAGTTGCTTTCTTTGGTCTGAGACACAAATGCATGTATGCTTCACCAGAGGCAGCCAGGAGACAGGCAGGCCTCCAATGCCTTGCTCAAGGACACTGCAGCAGGGATGTACCTACACACTGGCGGTTGTGGGCATTTATAACTATAACTGCATGCAGGATTTGACGCGCAAACAAACCACTGTCTGACAGGAACACAAGGAAAGGAGCAACAGATTATGAAAAGCATATTTTTATTACATCTCTTTTTTTAATCTTTTAAATAAGCAGTTAATGTTCATAGGCTCGTTCTTTACCTCTCCACTCATCACATACTAGTGTTTCAGTCAGTAGTGGTATAACACTCACATTGTAATAACATTAACACCCGAGCTCCCCTCCATTCATCATTCACTTCACTTCTAGATGTCTAGTGAAGCTTGGTCTACCTCACTTCACTGACAAGTCAGTTGGCTGAGTTTTTGGTTTGAACTACAGGCATGCTTGCTGACCGCCGTCTCACCAATGGCCTCTAAATCCTGTCTGGTCAGCCATCCATTTACAGCTGATTCAAACTGTATTAGTAAAACTTTCCTGCAGGGACGTTGCCCCTAATAGAAGAGGTTTGCAATCTTTAGTCTTAAAGGGGATGTTTCATTTTCAGCGCATCTAGAATGTGTCTAGTTTTTGGACACACTTTTGTGTTTATTTTCAACACAACACATGTTGATAACACACACAGACACAACATGTGTTGGTATTAAAGGTGCATCTTTAAATATCAGTATATTGTCACATTAATTGTGATACCTTGGTATGATTACTGTAAATAAAGGAGACCATGGTGGAGGCGATTGGTAGCATTGTTAGTGGTATTGGTAGCTCTGGCATTTCTTAAAAAAAAAAAAAAACACATTTCCCATAAACTCTGTTGCTTCTTGTCACAAAGAGGATGCCGCTTTGTGTCCCTGCTGCCCCTCCCTGGTGTTGCTCCGCCATTTGTTTCCTCTTTTGCTTTACTAGAAGTGATTTTTCCCATCAGCCTTTCACTCGTTCTACCATTTTCCATTGTGAGAATCATTCGTCTCCGTCTCCAGGGAAACAGTTCCTTAGCTGGCAGTTGAAGGCAACAATGTCCATTCGATGGCAGGTTGGTGAGGGCGGCCCAGGGTTGTGGTGGACGGTGGTGTTGGTTCCCTTCACGCCTGCAGCAGCTGTCCCACCAGGGCGGGGCTCCTGTCCCGGATCAAGGCCGACGTAATCTCAGCCACCCTCAGCACTGACCTCTCCCAGTGGTCGGCCTCCTGAGAGAGAGCAGGGAGGGCGGGGGCGGCGGCAGACAGAGGGGAAAAATTTGTTAAAGTACGAAATTATAGACAGACACGATAGCAACATGTTGTCCCACTAATCAGGTTGGCAAATGATTATGTGAGCTCAGTAGCAAGATCCCACAAAAACAAACTAGGGCACATCCACATGCACACACACCCCACGGGAGGCCTCATGATCGCAGTGTACCAGGGGTGAGATCACCCATGAAGCCTCTGCTGCGTCCGCTTAATGGGTGATTTTGAGATTTCTTCATGTCTATCTCATTGCTCGCCAATCAAGACTCCTTTCAAGACATCCACATATTTTTACATCAGCTCATGAAATTGCCAGGAGCACCAAGTCAGCCTTAGCAGCACCAACTCAAACCAGTGGGAGCCAAACTGAAATCATGTGCAAGCTATTCCAGTTGCAGTAATGGCAAAAGTAAGTAATAGGCCTTTTTGGAAGGACTTGCAACATAGATGCTTGGATTCCCATTGACTTGCATGAGCATCAATGACGACTCTTAGAGGAAACTTTTGCTGTCAGCTACTAATTTCTCAAAAATGACAAGATAAAAACGTCTGGATCCTGAAGCTAAACAAACATTGCATGCAGGGCCGTCTGAATTGACTAGATGAAATTTGATTGTAAGAATCACAAATTGTGGGGGAGGATTATCGTGACTCCCATGTTATTTTATAGCTTGTTCAATCAACAGACGGAAGCAATTTTGGAAAGGAGGGGGAGAACAACGCAGCAAAACTAAAGCACTGCTGCATTTCTTTTTTTCAAATGTGTGTTGCTCAATGCAACGTCCTGTGAAGCTGGTGAACCAATAAGGCATTCTTTGCAGTTTATGGTGCATGATATTGGACAGATCTACACAAAACCACACAGAAGACGAAAGGAGACCATACATTTGCTCATTTGCTCAGTCCCTCTCTTTTTAAAGGCAAACTCCACTGTTGTGGTTATTTTGCTTTCGTGATTCCTCTGTGCTGTATCTCTTTCTTCTTCTTTTTTTTCCTCCCAGGCTGCCTGTGCAATGCACTTTTAATGGTTTTCACTCCCCTGACTCCATTTCTTGGGCTAGAGCGACTCCCTACTTTGATTTAGTTTCTTGATGAGGCCTGAGAACGACCTGTTTTCCATCTTTCAAAGGCGCTGTGGCGCTGACTGTTTTAACCACCAGGTTGTTCTGCACACAGATTTATGCTTTATGCTCTACCTGGTCTTTTTCATAAATGGATGGCAGATTTTAACAGGGCTTTCGACAGAGCTTTTGATGTACTGTAGTACAACGCATGAAGGACAAAATAAAAACGATTTTCTTTTCTTCAAATATTTAAAGATATATCCAACTGAAAAATGAAATAAAAAACAGAGTCTGGGATAGATTTTGGTTTGTGCAATGGAACAAATGTTTAAATGTTTAGCATACCTAAAGTTCTGACCTACCCAATACATTTTTGCGTCAACACTTTAATACGTTCAGATAGGATTGGATCTGATTGAAGAAAAGTAAGCATTCTGACACTTCTGGGTCTTATAACCAAACAGGCAAGTCGGGCACGGAGGGGATGGGAAAGCAATAATTGAATGAAGTTTCCAAAGAATTTTGATAAAGTGTTTGACGTTGGCCCATGCATGGAGGAGAAACTAAAAAAGATTTTCATTTCTTCAAATCTTCAAACTGAAAAAAAAAGAAAAGTCTGTGATAGATTTTGGTTTGTGCAATGGAACAAAACTGTTCAGCATACCTTAAGTAACCTCGCCATTACACTTTTGCATCAACACTTTAATAAGTTCAGATAGGATTGGATTTTAACAGAAGAAAACTAACCCTTCTGACTCTCTGTCTTCTGGGTCTTGTAACCACACTTTATCAGCCAGCTTTCAACGGGCAAGTTGGGCAGTTAGTGGATGGGAATGTGAGGTGTGAGAGCGACGTGCGTGGAATCGGGCCTGACAGTGGTTAATGCGAGCTAGAGACCCAGGATCCAGAACTCCTGGAGCAGTCCTTCCTAATCAGAACCAGCGGAGAGGGAGTCAGATGACATGGATTTTCCACACCGACCAACGAGAGGGGATCCGAGGCGAACGCACTGGAGGACAGATCAGCGACTCCGGCCTCTCACTGATTAAAGCAACACGGGGGAAAAAAAAAAACTCACGATGGAATCAAAATATGATAGCTTTGAATGGGCTCCAGGGGCATTCTGTGTCAGCATTTCCTGTCCTCTCTTAATATGCTTTTAAATTTACGATTGGCCAGACTTTTGAAGAATCAATGAAATGGAGTAAAAGAAAAAAAAAAATCCTGTTTTTCTTTACATTGTGCCCAAGTCATTGTTCTCTGTCTTAATTACTGGTACGAGGATATGAGGAGATGGGCCAGTACATCTGCAAGCAGTCAACAGAACGTAGCGGATAGCAAACTCCTACGTACAACATTGTCCACGTATTCCCCTGCTGCAGGAATGTGCGTAAGTCCACCAGTGATCAGTCAGGAGCTCTGAGCGAGAAATCAAAGCATTCTAGTTCATCTGATTGCATCTTTTCATTGTTTGCACCATAACCAATCAGATCAAAGCATTCCACTGCTTGTTATCTAAAAGCAATCAGTTCTTCACACGGCAAGTATTGAGATGTTACATGTGTTTGGAGGAGTTGGAGGCTATGGGGAGGATTAATGTGATGAGGAGGATCATCAGCCGATTACCACCCAAGTGCATTGACGAGGACCCTGGGAAAGTCACGAGAATGCTGGGTGTCTTGGGCATATTGGAGACAGCTACAGCCATCAAACCACAGCTAATGACTCTATTATAGAGGTCTGTTTTCTTATGGGCAGAACAAAAACACACTTATGTGTGCACATGAACACAAGAAAATAAGAAAAGGCAACTCAAGATCACCAAGGAGGATCAAAGTTTTAAGCCTGTCTAAGCCTTAGCGCTGAATTATTTCCACTCCAGATATGCGGTCTTTGAAATATGAATCATACTTCATAAAACGGCATTATTAAATCAAGTAGTTGCTTGCACAGTGGAACACAAATAGGACTTGAGCTCTTCATTGACTTGTGGCGCAGCTTTAAGTAGTCACAACTGCCACTCAGTCCTCAAATGTGGGCGAGAGAAAACAAGACAAAGGATAGAATTACTTAACAACAACAAACTCCATGGCCTCCGATGCATCTGCATATCTAACTGCTTTCAGGCTGAAATCTATCTTTCTTGAGTGCAAGGAAATTGGGAAATGAAAGATCGCTGCTCAGGCAAGAGCCACAATTCACTCCAGTAAGTGGATGGTCTTGACAGACATGACGGGTACCTCTCTTGACCCAGGCTTTTCTGCCATTGGCAGGGGTGGCGTCCCGTTCAACTCCCGTCTCGTCTTTCCACTGGGGACCATCCAGGATGCATCGAGCAGCTTGCTAATGAGAAGATCGCTGGCTCATTGTTATGGGCACACAGACATCCATGGGAAGGCCTGCGTGTGTTGGGACACACACGCGAAGGAGAAAACACATCCGCACTCACGGACGTACACACACACACACACACACACACACACACACACGGGGAATGTGATCCTGGAGGGATTTCCATGTCTCCAGATCTCCTTCATCATCAGAGCTTATGTCCTCCAGGGTTGACTGAGATGGTTTTCCACTGTCTCTGTCCCAGTGTCTCTTCCAGGAGAGTTGGGAGATGGGAAAACAGTTAGGGGGCACGCAGGGCTGAATATCCCTCGCTGTGGCACAGTGATGAGACAAACAAACCTACTGGGGCAGTGGACAGACATGAGACGAAGCCAAACGTGAAGGCATAATATTGAGCCTTTAGGGTGAAAACCACAAGTGAATTAGACTGATCGATGAAGCTATTTGAGTTAACTCCTCACCTGTCTACAACGAGGAATCAATATTCATATGTGCCAAAGACAGAAACTCTTCATGTGCCAAAGTCTAAGAGCTGTCGGCAGGAGGTATTTCATTTTATGTTAAAAGGGTCTATTTTACGAGATTCACTCACTGTTTCACTTTACCATTATTAGACGTGAGGGAACCTCACTTTCCACTTCATAATGATTAACTGCCACAAATCCTCACTTAAAGGATTTCCCAGCCAAAAGTATCATCATTTATTCACATTAGTGGAAGGACTGTCACCAGGAATGTATGCCATATTCAATGGAAGAGCGGCACATTTACATTCTGAAATGCAACACTTTTTCCACTGACAGTAGAAACTCTGCTACATCGATTACTGACGCATCCAGTCCCTTAGTGGCCTAGATGGCATTTATATAGTTCCTCTTGACAGGTTCCACATTAAAATACAGGCTCTGTCAGCAAACAATATACACCGATCAGCCACAACATTAAAACCACTGACAGGTGAAGTGAATGACATTGATTATCTTGTTACCATGGCACCTGTCAAGGGGTGGGATATATTGGGAAGTTCTTGAAGTTGATGTGGTGGAAGCAGGGGCTGCGTAGCCGCAGACCGGTCAGAGTGCCCACGCTGACCCCTGTCCACCGCCGAATGGTTTTAATGTTATGGCTAATCGGTGTATAAACCGGTATGAAGGAGGAAAATACCATTGAATGGAAGCCCTGGATGAGACAGGACTTCCATGTTTTTCACTTCCTGCCCTAACAGCCCAGAGTTCAGTCCGGGAGATATGACGTAATAGCATTGTTTTAATATATAAACAGCACAATGTATAATCATAAAACTGGAACGTCAGTAAAAGGAATATGTTCTCAATCACTCCCATGCACACACAAACATATGCAACTGCAACACAGCCTTGTAATTCCAAACTGCAACCACAAGTTTATGGAATGGAACTTCAATCATTAGGTTTCTATTTTTGCTTACTGTTTAAAGGGAGGATTTTGACAAGCTGTGAGCCGACAGGTCTTTGAAACACAGAGCAGAGGGGAATAAGGAAGAAAGCATCAGCGGACCACACAATAAGCAATCCTCAAACTAACTCTACTCTTAAATGCCACAGATGCAATCAACCTTTCCATCTGAGAGAAGTGCCTACCAGCCCTACCGCCACACAAGAAGGGCCTGCTTTGAAGCTCCAAGGATTCAGGCAATTAGGACTTTTAACAGTGACAATTTGCACGGCTCTGTCATTCTCCTGAGATCCTGAGCCCCGAGGAGTGCTGCTGCTGAGGGCTTCCACTTCTGTTCCCTTCATGAAGTGCCAACGGCGCCAGGTCCTAATTGAAAAACAGCTCATGGAAAAGCTTGGCGTGGAGCCCAAGCCAAGAGCCCTGGAAAGAGTTGTTAGAATCACACCAGCTACCATAACCAAAGTGGCCAAGAACGTTTAGAAAGTTTTTATCGCCTGCTTTCATCATCCAAACGGTTTACTGTCACTGTATTTTTCCCTCTGACACGAGGGTGCTACAGTACCAATGATAGCTGGAGCATCCACTTGAGGGCAGTATCATAACTAGCATGACATCTAGCCAGCACTCTCCATTCTGGGAAACTTGAAAGCACATACCACCACCTAAAATGAACTTTGCTCAACTTGTTACTTTGACTTATTCTCTTAAAAAGGTGAAGTAATTTCTCAGAAAACTCTCCCCAAATGACCTGCATGTTGAATCCCAGTGACACAGTACAGCTAAAAAACACCCCGTGCTTTGGTCTGAGAGAGGATAATATTTCAGGGCTTCTGACAGCCTGTCCCTGAGTGGGTATTGTGGTCCTGCCGTCCTCCCTCCCTTCACGTCTCACTGAAGACAGGCAGTAGCTAGGGGCTAAAATGAGAAGAGAGAAGGGGATAACAGGTCCAATTACTGGCCAGTCCAAAAGCCTGATTAGAGCCCCAAATGTAACACCGCTGGGGTCTCCTGGAGCCTCGTGTTAAGAGTTGGCTACTGGTGTGGGCATAGACGAAGATAGAGGGAGGGAGGAAGGAAGGGAGGGAGGGAAGACACATCAATGATCTAGTGAGATGGAATAAATCACAGCAAGGTGAAAAACTGTGTTTCTGCAAGATTATCATTCACCCGGCCAGACTTTACTACGGTGCTGGAGGCATAAAGAAGTCCAAAGAAAAGAGAGAGATCCTCTGCACACTCAGATCCATGCAATTCTTATATTTATTTCTGGGCTTTGGGGCTTCCTTCAGAATAACCTTCAGAGCATGCATCATGCTTACACTGAAAGTTCAGCAATAAATATGAAAGTTGCAGGGATCCAAGTTGAGAAACTGGGAGTTGCAATTGGCCGTGAGATGACTGTGACATAAGCATTATTTTGCACGTCTTAGAGAAGAAGCACCTCTTATTGAATCATGTGGAGGTATTCAGTGTTGTTGCCTGCATGTCTGTATTTTAGATGCCATTGTCATTCCCATTCTGCCTCACTTCATCTGAAAGAGATCATAATGTAGGAAAATGAATAAGCGTCTGAATCCCACCCTACTTTTGTGCTGCTGTGAGTTCTCTCAGACTTTCCAGCCATAGAAAAAAAACACTTTTGTATTGATGACTGCCTTTCAGACCCCATTGACAGAACAACTGCTGCCACACAACCCAGTCACGGTACACTGGGAAAACTCTTTCAACGCGAGTTTCCAAAATATCCTGTCCAGGGCCGTCAACAGGGCAAACATACCAGTTTGTTAGCCTAATGTATGACTTCGTCTTCTGTCTCGACTCTTTAGGGAAGGCAAACCCAGCTAAGAATGGGACACTGACTATTAAGGCAAAGAAAATAGAGGGAGTCTGTATTTGCACTGGATCCCGTCAGTGTGAATACTGTGCTTTTTCAGCGAGCTCCGGTGAGTGATGACTTTGTTTGAATTTGACCCACCGACAGACATACCTCAAAACAGTAACCAGAACAATGGGTCTTTAGTTGAGGAGGTATGAAGGCATGAAGGCATGGCTAGGATTTATGCACTGTGACATACCAAATCCCACATGCGGTGAGGGACACACACACACACACACACACACACACACACATACACACACACACACACATACCAGTTATGCCTCATTTGCTTATCACTCAAGATCACTTCCACAAACTAG
>OOFE01002345.1:7310-24036 GCA_900323365.1 Monocentris japonica | reverse complement strand
AAAATGTCTTTAAGATCATGAGAAACAGTCAGGTGTGTCCAAACTTTTGACTGGTACTGTAGATGGACTACACTCTGCGCGACAGGCCAGTCAGACTGTCAAAAAACTATTCTCACACACACACACACACACACACACACACACACACACACACACACACACACACACACACACACACACATACCAGTTATGCCTCATTTGCTTATCACTCAAGATCACTTCCACAAACTAGCAAAACAAGACACGGTCTATATCCTAGGGCATCTGAGGTCAGGTGCAGGTACAGGAATATTTCCAAACAGACACATTTAAACGGTGCACATCCTGGACATGGCTTAGTGCCCTCACTACCATTGTTAATACAAGAGAATGTGATCACAAACATAGGTGCAACATTGTGTTTTTGTGCTGCTGTCAAAATAACGGCGTACCGCAGACAAAACAGCAGGGAAGCAGGCCATGCAACCTGACAGATGTAGTGGGAGAATAAGAGTGGAAGGGACTGCTAAGGAAATCGTTTTGGCATGGCACTTCATGAAAATACTCAAGGAGTGTGTAATTCATCTGAGGACATTAACTACAGGACCAGATTTAAGTTATGGAATTGTACACCGAGACCTGATTGAAGACTAAACTTCTAAACTTCCAATCACTTCCAAGGGTTTTCATCAGGACAGGAAACTTTTACATTTACGACTCGGTTGGGTATTTTCCAAAGTGGCTGGTAGAGTAGACAAACTTACCAGCCACAGCCAAAACTTTACCAGCATTTGTAGCATCTGGTGGTATTTTCCCACCCTGGGTTCCATGCATGGTGTGCCATTCCACAGTGATTTTCCACCACACCCAGATCAGGGTTCCCACTCTTTTTAAGAAATCATTTTCCAGGACATTTCCAGGACATTTCTCATAAATGGTCATATAATTTACCGGTGGGCCTAGTATTAACACATTCAGATATAAGATATAATATTATAAGATATAATATTAGATATAATAAGCACTGGTATGTTTTTTTTACTTACAAAGCCCTCCTAAACAAACTACCACCTTGTTTGTGTTACCTGTTACACTGGAATTCAGGCAGTACAATACTCACTCCAAAGACTGGCTTATACTCAAGGTTCCTCATATGAACTCCAAATGTATACATATCTTGTTTTGTTTTTGTGCCCCATTCACCTGAACAATCTGCAAAATTATCTGAACCTGAACCTCTGCAACAATTTCGAAATATAATAAATCACACCATAATGTACACCGTAAGGTATGCGTTATTATCAGAGCATTGTTTAACAGGTGGTGTTGTAATGGGTTCTTGCATGCACCACTAGTAGCCTACAGCTGAATTAAGGCACAGAAATAACCACTGCAATGGGACTGACTGACATGCACAACAAAAAACTGCAAAACTCAAGAGTTAAAATTCGACTGGTAAGCTTTAGTGAAAGTGAAGTGCTTCATACAGCAGACCTATTCATAGGTCAAAGGATTTTAAACTATCTAACTCACTGTTGTAATTCCTGGGTTGGTCTAGATCTGTCTTTGTCTTTCTTTCAACTCTGACAAAGTTGCATCCAGAACAGTCACTTCTTTCTTTTTTTCAGCAACATTTTTGCGGTAGGCATTAGACTTTCTTTCTTTTCAGCCTTCTCTGCCATTACATCTGCCTCTTGTTGCATTGCTTTGATGCTGGCTATTATTTTCTGTCTCTTTGCGACCATTTTTGTGATCAGAGTGGAGTGTTATCTTATCATTTGCAGATTCTTCTTTCTTCCATCCTCCAGGTACTGAACATATCACATCCTGGCACTCTTGCAATGCTGCACGAGGGGTCTTGGTAGTGCTCCTTCCACTGAGCCAACATTCAGGGACTCTTGGACCAGGCGTAGTGATGTCAGAGTTCTCTCTTTTCCACCAACGTGTCTTTGTTGACTGAGTATCCTCTTTCAACTTCTGCTTGCCCATGTGACAGTGTGAATAGGCCTTTCAGTAAGTTCCACAGATTTGTGTACTCTGATTTGCTACTTGCAAATCTTCCAAGAAATGTGTCTACTCAGCAGGAGTCACTTTTATAGACAAACTCTTGGAATTCTTCTTTGTGTTGTTGAACAATCTGAGTGAAGACCTTGTAGTCACTGAGGATCAGGTCACATTGCTGTGCAGTATACCACTTGGCATTGAGAAGCAGCTGTAGGAGCTTTTCAAACTTTGATATGGCACTCTTCTCATCACTGATCATGGGTCAAGGGAACTCAGGTGTCTTACAGCAGCATAGTTCATTGGGTGTTTGCCGAGCAATTTCTTTGTGGTTGCGGAGAGGAAGGCGACACATTCCTTCTTGAACTGTAGGCCCAGCAGTGGATTTTCCTGGAGCTTCTGAGAAGCTTTGTCTAGAGCTTGCTTGGTAGTAAAGCCCGTGCCAAGCTCTTTGAGTGGTGCATGCAGTGCACATCAAGTACATCAAGTTTCAGCATTTGGAGGGGTGTCTTGATGTTATTGAGAACCTCCCTCTTTATGAAGCATGAGAACAAGCTCCTCAGCATGGACTGAAGCTCTTTTGTCAAAAAGGGCACCATTGGGGCATCTGTCTGGAAAGTTTCAAGGAATGGTTTGAGCTGCCTTGCCACGTAGGCAAAAAACTGTAGCTTGGCTTCAAAAACGGGGTCACCAGAAGCCTCTCTGACCACAATGTAAGATGCTGATGTTGGTACTTTGCTCTTGGGGGATTTCTTGTGGCTGTCAACGTATCAATGAAGTCATCCCGCCTGGCTGGTGTATCATGGAAAAGCTGCCAAAGGGCTCTCAGGCTTTCACCTATCTTCCAACCAGTCTCCTTCTCCCCCTGCTGAAAACTTCCATGAACAGTATGTAGACCACAGCTTCCTAGGTTTACTAATCCTCTAGAATTTGGGTCCTCCTTGCTCCTGTCCTCCTCAAATATTCTCAAAAACTTCCAATTTACCCTTGGACCATCCATTGATATCAGTAGAAGCTTGTTTGGATCAAGTGGAGATAGAATATTCTTCATCTTCTCAACAAGCTTCTCTGCTTGGGTGTGGCCCATAAAGGCGGAGTCCAGGTAATGCACGACTACTGTTCCCTGCCTGCCAGCTTCAGAAATTTTGGTGGCCCACTGACTTGACTTGTGACCTTCTTGTAGCCCTGTCCTCGGGCATGGCTTTTAACAGCAGAAATGCCCATGTTGCTTATGTCAAATGACTTCTTGCATATCCTGCAGTAGGCCCGATGTACATCACCTGCCACATGTCCTATCCAGTCCCCTGAACTCAGGATTCTCCTTCCATTCCTCCTTAAACTTACACCTCCTTGACATTCTGCCTTGCCTCACTCTGTACTCCTGTACTGCCTTGCCTCACTTCTGTAATTAGAAAGCATAGGACAATTTACTAATCTGAATTAACCATTATGATATCACAGGTAATATATTTCTAACTATAGCAAAGTTTTAATTTGAATTACAGAAGTACAAAAATCAATTATATATTTAAAAATTATCCTTAAAAACAGTACTTAGTATCTGTTGAGAAGTTATTCTACACTCACTAATCACTTAATGTACAACTATCCAAATTACACCTACTGTATGTCCAGTCTCAAGTGAAACAAAAACATAGCTGTATATTCCAAATATATATTCTGATGGTTGAAATTAAGGGTGGGAATGTTTACACTTTTACTTTTCACTTTTAACTTTTACTTGTCAGTTTTTTTAACGTGTACTCATTTTTTCTATATTTGTAACCCAGCGCAGCGTCATCTTTGTTTACATCAAGCGCCTACGTCATGCGGATGGTTAAGTGCAGTGGTGGACAGTAGAGTTACACTGGCAAACAAACTGGTGCCTACAATTTATGATGAATTACAATTAAACTCCGATTCTCCAAAGCCTTTTAAGATCGGATGTGTCTGCCTGGGATGATTACGTGCACCCATTTTAAATAGGGGTGATACAAGTAGAAACGATAATCAACACCTTGCGATAGTAAATAGCCACGCCTTTGTCAAGTGACGCATTAGAGCACTTCGGATAGTTGATTTAAAAAAAAAAAAAAAAAGCTTACTATGGTTAAAGCACTTTATTAGGGAAACAAGTAACAATTTTAGCATTGTTACCATATAAGGAAAGTTTTCATTCAGCATGTTCATTCTCGCATTTGCGATTGCTTGGCAACGGTTATTGTTTTTAATTAACCATTCCCTTTGTTGGTTGTCTATTAAAAAAACGAGTATCGGGTACAATTTCTTCTAAACGATTATAAATTCACTCGCGAGTACACGTGTACATGTTCCCACCCTTAGTTGAAATATTCAAGTGTCATATCTTTCCATCTCATTTTAGTTGGGTAAAAAGTGTCTAAAGGTGGCAATCTTCTACAGTGCGCGCAGGACTTGATTGCTCCTGTGACTGTATGGGCAGCTCAGTGGGAGCCTCAAAGACAGGACTGGAGTTGAGACTCTAGCTTATGCCTTACTTTGTGCTGGCCTACTCGCTAGCTGATATTTTCATCACGTAATGACAAAGTCAAAAGATACAGTGTTTTAACCCAAACAACTTAACTTCAACATTAGCAGAACACTCCAGTTCCATTGAAGGAATTGCGTGGTCGCTAACGTTTGCTACTTTATGTTGATGCTACAGTCGCCACTGTTCTCTCCAGCCCCACCGCTCTCTGCCTTCGCTGTCTGGTGTGTGTCACCCAGTCATGAACTTCAACTTGCCTCAACAAAGCCAAATTAAAACCAGGCGTAGGCTATGGTTTCCATGTATGGTTATCAAATGTTCCTTACTTGATGAAAAGCACAACCGTATTGACCTCGAACAAAGAGTATTAAATAAGACTGCTAGCTAGTTAAGATTTTCACCGTGAATTAACGGGACTAATTTCCAGACATAACTATTCGGGAGTAACATTCGCGGTGACAATCCATTTGAGATTGAAATAAAGAAACCATTCACAATATGCCAGTAGATGGCCAGCGTTTATGGGACACTCATCGTTTGAACGTAGCTCTAATGTCAACAAGCTCACCTGCCCGTAGCTGTGTTGGAAGCTAGCTAATATTAGCTAACGTTAGCTAACCATCAATAATGTAACATTACCTAGCCAAAACGATGCATTATGTTGAAGAAAATTTGCCAACATAAAGTTGATATATTTTAAGGTTGGGGTTCATTTATCAGCAGCACCGTCGTACATTACTAGTTCTCTCTTCAATGATCTTATACTACTTCTCACTCACTCACTGTTGTCGAACTTGGTATGTTCACGCTGATCAAACGCTTTGAAGTTTCACAGCACAGCAGCTGTCAGCTTCGACTACGATCAGTCATGTTTCGAACAACTAAAATATAGGTTTAAACACATGCGATCTGAGGGCCTAGAATACAATTAAAATTTTCCAGGACAACATAGATATTTCCAGGACATTTAGTCATTTTTATAATTTTCCAGGTGTTTTCCATGATTGGAAAACTAGTCTGTAAATTTCTAGGTTTTCCAGGACGCGTGGGAACCCTGCAGATACATGAGCATGTGCACAGAGAGGTCCCTACAAATAAAAGCAAAGGTGGAACTGAAAGGTGA
Organism: Monocentris japonica; assembly: GCA_900323365.1. Taxonomy (NCBI): domain Eukaryota; kingdom Metazoa; phylum Chordata; class Actinopteri; order Trachichthyiformes; family Monocentridae; genus Monocentris; species Monocentris japonica. The sequence continues at coordinate 18,427 of OOFE01002345.1, read as the reverse complement.
ACACTGCAAAACCAATCCTTGATGAAGCCTGCAAACCAAAAGCGTAATCCCTGCTGAGCTGTGCTCCCCATAACTGAAGAGCTAGAAACTCAAACCAGGACTACTGTGGGTGGCCAGAGACAGCTAAAACCAAGTGGTAAAACAAACACACAAGTGAATTTGGCCTTTTTTGTCATGATTGAATGTTTACAAACATATTGCGGAGGCCCGGCTTGCATTAATCTTCTCTACATACTCTGTTCGCAGCGCCGTTAATTCCCTCTTGGAATGTCATTTCCCGATTGGCTGTAAGGGCCCAAGTCAAGTTGTATCGGCCCAACAAGCGCGTTTGCTGGTCTTTTTAATCTAAGAAATCAAAGCTGAGTAAACACTGCTTTGGTATGTCTAATTCCTTGAGCCAAACTCCGGCGGTCAAGTTTCACACATACCGACACACATCTGGCGCAGTCTCGGCGCGGAAGATCAAGCTTGATATCCTGCACATGTTGCGGCAGTGCACGTCTCTCCCAAGGCTCTGACCCTAACACTCTACAAATACATCACTAAGGAGGGGAGCAATCCCTGGGCTTCTGTCTGTATGGAGATGTCAAGGCTCCACCGAGGGAGCCCAACTTCTCTCATCCACAATTCCAGGGGGATCTTAGATAAAGTGTAAAGACATAATTGTCAGGACAAAGACAAATACTTAGGCAGATAACAGGGAAATAGTGTGTGAGTGGGCAGAGTGGATATTGGACTGTAAATCTGACGCTAAGTGCAGCAGATCCACTGAAGATACGCCAAATCTGTCAGCTCTCCCAGAGACGTTGTTGGAGTAACCGAAAACAGCTTTGCGAAACCCCACGTCATATTTCATCAGCGTTGCTCTCTGCAATGTTTTGATTCACTGATCTACTGTTCGTTCAGCAATTAACTGTTCCAAAGCAGCAACCCAATAACATTGGGGTTTTTCATTTCAATTGTAAATTAGCCTCGACAAAAGGGATATCATTTCAGCAGAGAAGTTACGCATCCATTTTTAGAAATCGGATCTTGTGAGCAGAACTGTTCACTTTCTAGTAGTGCAGATAACACACCATTTTTAGAACAACGAATGACGATAGATACTCAAAGTACATTAAAGTTTCTTACACTCACAGAAAATAAGACCAGTCACTAATTCAGCAGAGGATGATTGTTGGATTTAGCCTGAGAAACCTCGGGCGTCTGCTGAAACCACAGAAACGGCACTCGCCCCTGATCTCCGTTGACCCCGACGAGGGTGCAACTCCATGGGTGTCACAGCAAGAGCTTCACTGGGTCGTCTACGGTTTCACCTGTCTGCCTTTTGAAGCTACATCTAAAACAGGTAGGAGAGAATGGGGTGAGCAGCATGAGTCAGACCTGACAGATGTAGTGTGAGAACAAGTGGGGATAGAGGCCGCGACGGAAATCGGTTTTGCATGGCACTTCATGAAAATACTCCAAGGAGTGTGTAATTCAGATGAGGACATTAACTAGAAGACCAGATCTACGTTATGGAGTCATTCACTGGAACCTGATTGTTTACGACTTTCTAAACTTCCAGTCACTTTCAAGGGTTTCCATCAGGGCAGGAAACTAACTTACATTCCTGGCACACATCCAAAATTCACTGGCCGTTTCCACCTTTTTACCAGCCAATTCCATTTTCAAAACAGAAGAGGCCCTCCACATGACTTGAGGCATTTGGCTGGTGTCTGGAGGTATTTTCCCATCCTGGTTTACACACATGGCATGCCTTACCATTAAGACCAGTCACTTATTCATTAGAGGATAATTGTTGGAATTAGCCTGAGAAAAGTCGGGAGTGTGCTGAAACCACAGAGACAGCAGCCGCCCCTGATCTCCTTTGACCCCGGCGAGGGTGCACCTCCATGGGTATCACGGCAAGAGCTTCACTGGGTCATCTACGGTTTCACCTGTCTGCCTTTCGGAGCTAGATCTAAACAGGTAGAGGAGAATAGACCTATAGAGCCCTCTACCTCCCTCTTCTTTTTCTCTCCCTCTCTTTTCTTCCTGGCCGGCTAATCTCTTCTCAGGTTTAGGATTCCTGGTCTGGGCTCTTTGAGGAGGAGGAAACATAGGGTTGGGTAAACATCAGGGCTCTCACTGCAGGGATTACAACACCCATATATCACCGTGACAACTCCCTTTTCAGCGGCTGACAAGTATCCAGGACCCTGTGCGAGGGGGGATCCAGTGACACTTCCTATCGCCGCGGCAGCCATTGATAGGGTATACCGTCATCGTTTTCACAACACCGTGTCAGCTTACTGGGGTAATGCACGCTCTTGCCGCCGATCGTGAGCCGATGTCTTTATATGGGTATGAGACTTTTACACATCATGCCACCTGATGGTTGGTTTGTGGGCATCTTCAGTGTGGTAACATAACACAATCGGAAGAGGAGTCTGCAGAAGTGCTTTGATCACATGCCATTTCACAAAGACTGCTGTTCATTGTCCGTGACTCCATTTTACTTGCTTGCACGGTTAACACAGCAATGCTCAGCTAAACGTGAAACCAATCAGGGCTCATTTGAGAATAACAACTTTTGATCCAAAAAGACATCGCTAAAGGAGGTGGACCATTTTTCTGAAATTCACTGGGATGATACTTTTTCAAGTGCTTCTGCACTTTAGTTGTCAAAGGTTAAAATTAAATTTGCGTTGCAGTCATACTTTTCCAAAGTTCTGGGTGTATACAATAATTCCTCAGTGTGATACAGAATAGAGGCAAGGAACACTTAAATGATCTCCATGGTTCTTCTCTGTTGCTTCTCCCTGCTGTGTCTTTGACAACAACCATTCATGCAAGACAAGAGAATGAACTCATGTAGGGAGGAATGGGCGAGACTCTGGTCCAATCTATGACAACAACAAAACAAAAAAGTCAACTAAACACATCCAGTAACAATGGACTGCATGTCAATGTGGAACAAAACCTACAGTATTGGTGTCACACTGTGTTTTACTATCAATAGCAACCTTAAGGCGTCAAAAAGCTGTCAAAATGTTGGCCCTCAAACCTTCTTCTAGTTTATAGGAAGTTTTAAATGAGGAAATCCCTTCAGCACAGTTAAGTTACATTCAGAAAAGCAGATGGTACAAACGTTACACTATATAATTTACTCTTTCACATGATAAAATGTGCTTTGAGTCAACAAAGAGGAGGATAAAAAGTATAAAAACCCATGAGCCGTCATGTTACTGCTAGTCCTGCTCTCTACGCTCGTTGCTTGGTAGGTTTACAACTAGATTATTCTTCTAATTGTTATAATTATTTTCAGTATTATTAGTAGTAGCAGAATCACTATGACTTGTGCTTCTGGCAAGATTTAGTCAACCTCATAGGAGCTCCTTTTCATTCAGTCTTGACAATAATAAACCTTCCTCTGTGAATACCTTTCACGTTGCACGGTCCAGTTCTCCTCACAGTAAGTGACTGGATTTTACCCTCCATTTGTAATCACAGATTCTTGGAGGAACATGTCTCAGTAGTAATCAGTAGCAGAAGAACAGCGGTCCCAAAGCAAAAGGTAAATATTGTGGCACGCAATGAAATTCCACTTAAGATATTTGAGACCGTTTACCGGCTCGGCTGCCTGTCCTTATCAAATGACAGTGTTCTTCCAACACTCTTCACAAGTGCCAAAAAAAATCCAATAAAATACGAATGGAAAGTTTCACATACCTGAAAAATAAATGCAATGTAAAATACACACAAACAAATAAACTAACATCTGGTAGGGGTGGGAAATTAACACTAGCCACAGACCAAATGCTGATAAATTGTGGCTGTCTAGTACATTTGTCTGCTCCACTAGTTTGGCAGGCAGCCAACCATCATCTTTCAAAATCATTTCCATTTTGTTCGTTGGTGAAACAGTTAAAGTGGCTCATGACTTCTTGGATCCACCAGACAATGTGGCCAGTGGACGAAAAAAAAAAAAACTGTTCCTTCCCTGAGGTCAGCTATTATATCTGTATAAACAAGAAACGTCTTCACAAACACAAAACAGCCCGTATGAATTCATATATGTTACGGCTGTGACCAGGGGGAGTTTGGTCGCTGGTTGACAACATGGGAAACTCAGAAACCAGAGGCTCATGTCATCAAGAGAATGGAGCTGCTCCAGACAGAAAGGATGAGAGTCTGATTTATGGTATGGCATGTTTGAGCTTTTACACCAAAAAGAGATTGGTTTCATTTTTACACCAAAAACAGCTTCACCCTATTCTCAAAATTCCCCGAAAATCCCCGTTGCTTTCAGTCTCATTTTCCATCTTTTTCATTTCATTGTCTTTTCAAGCATTAATGGCTAAATGGTATTATTATTATTATTATTGTTATTATTATGGTAAACATGAATGCTCATACAATCTGAACTGTTGAATGTCATGAAAATTCAGCGCCGTTCCCTCAACATTTTGAAAACAGCAGCACAACTCAAGTGTTTTGAGTCAGTGTTGGCTTCCCTTAGGAAGATATTTTGAGACATCAAAACAGGAAAACTTCAGTTTTCTTTGCAAGGAACAGAAAATGCAATCCAGAGTCATGGTGCAACCGCAACGTGTCAGTCGACCTACTAGTGATCGAGTTGAGAACAATAACATCCTCTGGAAATGAAACATTTCATAGCAAACATACCCAAGCGGTGCTTCGTCCCTGGTTGCATCACTATCACTGTTGTAAGTCAGAAGTAAGGATAAAAAATAAAGAGAAACCAAGAAGACCTAACTAACTAACTAACTAACTAACTAACTCCATGGTCAGCATTTCAATTTGCTTCTTGGAAATTCTTAGTATGGTTGGCATCTTTCAATCAGGTTGGTTGTGTGTGTATATATATCAACTATTGTCTGTCTGTTGTCGGTTCTTTTTTATAAAACCAAATAAATACATTTAAGAGTAATATTTGTATACACGGCCATGGCTGACAAGTGTTGGCAACCATCTCGACAAGTATGGATAAGGCCATCTGGGAAGAATTACTCTCGTTATAACAAAGACCTAACAGAGTGATTTACACAAGGCTGTGTTCTGCAGTTCCACTATCTCATAACGATAAGCATTTTATCATGCTGAAGACCGTGTTATCTCCATCCCCTCCCTTCCCCTTTCTTCTTCTTCTCTCTGAAGAGTCGAAGCAGGATGACTAATTAACGGCATTAGTCTCCATAATTCAGAGGAAACCGTGGTGTGCAACATCCGATAGCGGAATCAAACTCACATGTGAACCACTGCTGTGTTGCGTGCCTCGCCTCGTTTTAATTAGACGACGCGGTGACGTCAAGGCCCCGGCGCACGCCGCCGGCTCACTGGCCACGGTTGAGTTTGGGCCTCCGTCTTCAGCTCGTCGTTCAGGTTTTCTCCAGGGAGAGTGGATAAAAGCCAACCTGCTCAACCCTCCCATTGCCCGGGGCACCGAGGCTTTTACCACTGATTTGTGAAGTGGTGCGGCTGCCAAGAACCCTCATTTGTCACAGCGCTGCAGTCGGTTGTGAGCATCAATCACCAAAGATGTCAGACTGAGGCCAACAATACAATGAATATTCAAAGTTCGTCCAGAACCGACCCCAAAACTGATCTGACTCGACTGCCTCGGTAGCACGAACTCTGACACGACAGATGAAGTATTCCACCTTATATAAGCCTGTAATTACTGCGCAGTCAGTTATGGATTTCAGGTCAACCGCATCAACCCCCGACGACTCCGGCGAACACTTGGCGTGCCGACCCCAAACACCCTGCAGAAGATCCCCATGACACAAAGCTCAACATGGCTGTGGGCCGGCCTGCAGCATGTGGCGGGCCTAAAGCACCTCTAGAGCCTTTATTCCCTTTAAACAATACCCCACAACACGTATGGCGGAAGGTGAAAAGTTGATATCCTGCCACCCTCATCACTCTAGCTGGCACACATGTACTGACACACCCACCCTTATATGAATACATAAAGGAGGGTGATAAAAGACAGCAACCTTGCCTGAAGTCCAAATGCTTGACAACACATTGGAACAAGAAACTTAAAAAGATATTTCACATTTTGTTTTGTTTGGCTTTTATTGAAAGTGCATTCCAGGGGAGCTCTGAGGTCACATCGGCAATACGTTAGGAATACAGGGCAGAAAGGGAGAAAATGGGGGAAACGGACAAGGCACTCACCTTTGAGTGATGGAGCTGGATGCTGTAGAGGAGAATATTTCTCAGCTTGGCTGCTGAGGCCAGGTCCGTGATTGCCGCTGACTCTGCCATCCTCCCACTGATGGACGCCCCATCCGAATCATTCAAATGCACCTATCAAAACAAAGCCACCGCACCCAATCAGCACTTGCCAATAGTGGGGATCTCTTACCAGAACAGCAATTATGCCATTTCTGGAGCAATTACAGCTCATTGTTCAAGCAGACGTTTAAACATGTTGCAACCCAATAGGCCTGTTTATTTAAGGTAGTACTCGGGGAGGATTTGGGAAGCATGTGCGTTGCCGTGTTGAGAGTAAACAGAGGCTGGCTGATACACGGTCCCGTCTGGGGCTATAATGACTCTAATTCACTTGTAAATCTGCAGGGCCTCTGGGGTTTATTTTCATTCATGGGCCTGAATTAAGGCTGCATAAAGCAGACACATTGCTTCGCATTACTGTGTCATCCTCAAGTGTATTCACTGTGGAACTGATTTTCATAACTGTTTTGCTGACAGAGGCTTTATTTACGATTAATTCACTCCAATTATTTTGTCACATATGTCATAAATATATGTCAGGGAGACGCAGCAGTAATTCAACTTTATTTATATAACACTTTTTTTAACAGAGGTTACAAAATGCTTTACATCAGCAAAGATACAGAAAAAGGAACACACAGACACAGAGCACATGCAAAGAAAATACATTCAAAAGTACAAACAAACACAGACAGCATTCAGCAGCCAGCCACCGCCCAGAGCACACCATGAAATTAAAGAAAGGCCATCCTAAAAAAGTGGGTTTTGAACTGTTTTTTAAAGCAATCGACAGTCTCAGCCGATCTGATGGGAAGGGGGAGATTGTTGCAGAGTCTGGGTGCCAGAACAACAAAAGCACTTTGGTTTTTAGTTTGGCACGCGGTATAGCCAACAGGTTTTGGTTGGGTGACCTATGTAGGCAGGAGCTAAGCCACGTAGTGCCTTAAAAGTAATTAAACGAATCTTAAAATTGATCCTGAACAATAACAAGAAGCGTATCAGGTGTGTCAAGACATCTGCTCTAAACATGCAATTATTACACTTACACTTGAATGGATTACTCAGTCAGACACTTACTGTCATCATCAGCTAAATCAAATTGAAGATCCATTGTTCATCACAGTGGGAGGTGTTAAACCTCCGGGGGTATTTGAGTATCCCTGGTTTGGCTCGTCTAGGCCATATTACTTCATAGCAATATCAATCTCTTGAAACACGGATGGCTTGGTGCCATTTGGTGCAGAGAAACATTGATAATGCAGCAGTTTCACAACGGCACCAGTGAAGTGATTAAAGGTGAGTACGAGTTAAACACATTCACACCTGCACAACTACACCTTTCTACTTTTGGCCACTGAGCAGCTTTACTGAGACAGTTGGAGGTTAAGGGAATAATCCACCCTAAAGCAACTAACACTTTAAAAACAGCTACTGGTGATGTATCTTGCACCCCTGGGTCCCTTTTGCTATTTGGTGGTGGATTTTTCCTATTCCTGTGGATGATCGGCCCAATGTAGACAACATTACAGTGAGTCCACTACAAGAACTGTTTGTTTTCATTATTTATCAAAACCTAATACATACACTAATATTGATTAATACTAATAATCAATATGGTCCTCTGTACGTTACCGCTGCTACTGTTAGTGCTTTAACTTTGAAACTTCTGTTGAAACATATTTGATATTTATTATTATATATTATATTATTAATTACATTATTTTTGTATCTAATCTTTGTATCTAATCTTGTTTGAGAAATATTATTTGAGTAAAAATTAGTGTTAGCTATATTTATATGCCCATTTGCTGAACCTTTGATTGAAAGCAACAAGTTCCCACTTCGCACTTCTCTGGGAGTTGTTGAAAGGCATTCTGGGAAATGTAGGAAATCACTAACTGAAGTAGAAATAGAGGAGGCAGGCAAGTGGATACACCAAAAAAGTAAATTACACTTCATAGTAAAGTAAGTCCTGGAATGCACCAAACATCACAGATCGATGATACCTGACAGCGGACTGAGGACCTGAGGGGGGACTTTCCCTCAAATTTGCACCAATTTTCTCAACCTGTTTGAGATTTGAAACAGCGACCTTCCGGTCACCAGTCCACGTCTCTAACCTCTAGGCTACCACCGCCTGTCTGTAATTATTACCATGTGATGATATCTGCAGACTGCCGGCCCAGCCCATGACAAACAACAACATGTGGGATCCGACACCACCCCAGAATCACTTTGCTGAGGAAATTGATCCACATCACTTAAGACCGTGAAATTCAGAGGCTGCTTCACGTTTCAAGTCTCAGAGTCACGCCTCCTCAGCTTGCATTCATGCACAGTCTAACGTGACCATGAAATCAAGTTAGCCAGGAAGTTAAAAGGAAAGTTTTTGTGATCAATTATTGGCAATGCTTTCTTGTTTTGTTTTGTTTTTAACCTACATGGACCGACTGGATCCCCGGTCTTATTAACTGGCAGCTTCTTGTTACTTTTATTTGTATGGAATATGACGTGGTGATTTGTTGTGTTGTGTGTTTTAAGCCATCTGCAAGTCAAATTTCCCATGAATAGAATAGAATAGAATAGAATAGAATAGAATAGAAGCATTTTGACAGATGTGGGAACTCAGATATGCTTTTGCTCTGGTGTGGCAGGGCCAATCCCAATATGACTCCAATCCCAGTTTCAGTGTGTGTTTACATGCATGAATCCTGTGTGTGTGTGTGTGTGTGTGTGTGTGTGTGTGTGTTTGTTTGTTCGATCTTTATTGAAAACCTAGCATAGCGAACACAAATCAAATGGGTGGAATCGAGTACATCGCGTGACATTTGCGGTGATTAACCTGGGAGTTGTTCATCTCATCCAGTTTATTCTGCCTTGTTACCTAGCACTGTTTTGGCACTTTGGCTCAGGTGAAAAGGTCAATTCAAAAAAAATTAAAAACAGGTAAACCAACCCTTTTTCAAATATTTATAAGTAAATGTTTCTCTCTGGTTCAGATTGGATCAGTTTGTTTTAGTTCTCTCTCTCCCTGCGAGCGCTCATGTGGCTGATCCTGGCATCCCAAGCAGACCCAACGGTAAGCGAGGTCGAGCGGAGGTGCTCTCCCGGGAGGTGTAGGGTTCCTAAACAGCAACAGAGCTCCTCCGGGGACCCAGAGGTGGACTACAGGTGACGTTTTTACAAGCGGAAAAAAAAGTTTGGCCGGCCGTGTAGTACATGTACCGCCACGAAACTGAATCCGTCCTGTGCCAGATGTCTGCATTCACAAACACGCAAAAGAAAAGTTCATTCAAAGTGTGGGAAATGATATTGAGGCACGCTTAACTCCTATGACCAACCTTTACGTAGATTTTCAAGGAGACAGAATGTGTTGTAATACCTGATGCGTCCCTTTTGGATACGTTGCCACGTTTGTGCAGCATAAAGCAGCATTTGAAGCATGCATATTGTCTTTCAAGCAATGATTAGAAAGTTGTGGGAATAAGACTTACACAGATGCTTTTATTCTGGCACAGCAGAGAAGAGTCGATCCTGCACTAATGAAACCTAGTGTGTGTGGATTTAGGGCTTCACTGAAAAGCCAGCATAGCTAACACAAATCAAGGCAGAGGTTTAGAGTAATGTAGCATGACATTTGCACTGATTAAACCGCAGTTGTTTTGCACTTGAAAAACTGGAGACCCAATAAAGATCATTCTCCCAGGTTTCTGTTGCCTTATTACCGAGCATTGTTTTGGCACTGCACCTTAGGGGGAAAAGGTCGAATTAGAAACAAAAAAAAGGTTGAGATCCTCTTAAGAAGTCAAATTATTATTTATTTTCTCCCTTTAACTTTGCAAAAGTATTGCTGCGTTGTTGACACTGAAGCATGGACACTGGCTTGCCTACGTCAGAGCATTCCCTGTTCTTCCAACACCGCCGACTCACGACAAGGAAAGGAAACAAAAAGGGGGGGGGGGCCTGTGGGGACATGCATTGGACATGTGAATCCATGTGCGGCTCTCTTACCGGACCTACAATATCCCTCCATGAACTCACCTGAATGACGACCAGCGGGTGGAGAAGCGCCCGATTCACCGCCTCCAAAGCCGTTATTAGAGCCTCCACTTCAGAAGCGCAAGAATGGTTAACCTACAGAGATCATAAAAGGCGTCTGAAAACGTCTGCAGTGTTTAGCAATAGATAAGACCTGTTAAAGAAAAGATTCCTCTTCTTTATTTTCTCCATGACAAACAACAAGCTGGAGCGTCCTTGAGGTAAAGCTTTCATAAAGTCGAGGCATTTTAGTGACTCGAGAGTTATGTATGTAATGGGTCATTTTTAGTCTTCACAGATCATGAGTATTTACACAGACACGTTCATTTCTCAGAATCGTGTCCTTAAAATGGGAACTTACAGAAACTTGGATGAAGTTCCAGTCTTTTCGCAGACACCTGGCATTGTGTCCCATCAGGTCTGGGACGACGTCCAGCTCCTGCAAGACAGAGCAGAGGAACCTAATGACATATTAGGCGTCCTCTTAGCTGACATGCTGCTTGTTACAGACTGTGGCATAACGTTTAAAGCAGGTGCGACAGTACCAAGGTCCAAACGCAGCCGACGCCGAGCGCTTGAATGACTTCAGCGCTCAAAAAGGTCAACGGCTTTCTGGTTTTTGTTTCTCCCACTCATTCAGTCATTTAGTTCAAGAGTACACCCACCTGCTTTCCTGTCATGAATCATTTTCTGATTAGAGAAGAGGGATTAAAAAAAAATCGAAATACACTTCGGTGCTTACAGCAGGGAGCGCACAACCAAGTGGCTTATTTCCATCGACTGTAATCGGAGGCTTATTAGAACAAATGGAAGAGATAAAAAAAAAGAAA
>OOFE01002335.1:7792-26179 GCA_900323365.1 Monocentris japonica | reverse complement strand
CCAACTTAATCACAAACCCACACACACACACACACACACACACACACACACACTTAAAGGGTCTGATATCTTCAATTGTTTCATGAGACAAATGCCTTAAAACACATGCACGCACGCAGGAATACAATATGTTTTGTAGGGAAGCGATGGATTTTCTGTTCTTAGGATTGAGAGCCTATGGTCTGGTTTGGGTTTTAAGGTCAGGCATGGGTACGCTTGCGAGGCTGCTTCTGTCGCCGGGGTTTCAGGATGACATAGCGACTGTAGCTGGTATGCTGGTCTGATAAAAGTGGAACGAAGAATGCTCTGAAGAGAGGAGATGACCTGAAAGAGAAATAAGTTCAATGAAAAGCTGAAAAAACTTCTAGGTGTCTAGGGAAGTTCTATCTCTATCGGTGGATGTGCAGTGGGAGGGAAATTCGCAGGTGAAGTGACGCTCCCCATTAATTTCAACAAGAGCATGAGTAGCAGAAATACACATTTTCAAGCGGCCACCACAAAAAAAAAATTCACAAAACAATTTCTGCCTGTTCCTCCTGATAGAATGGAGGAAAGGTAATTATTGCCATGTCCAGTCACCCCATTTGATATGATGCATCTATGGCCAAACACCGTAACAAAATAAAAAGAGCAGTGGCGTGGAGGACGTTGTCTGAAATCACTGGTGTGGATGGTGGGTGAAGAGAAATTTACAAAAATACTTTATTTCTACTTTATTTGGTGAAAAATTGACCCTCCCCCCAACGCATTATTTTGCTTTGAGATTTTTTAATATTTAGAGGGCAACATTACTTACATTTACAGTCCAACATGTAATCTATGTATGTATTCATTTAGTGGGCAAACCTAATAGGAGAGCAAAACCTGCATCCATTACAAACACACCCACAAGGTGGCCAGTATTTTCGAGCGTAGCTTTGTCAAGCGTAGGGGCGTTGTGTAAGGACATGATCTCAGATTTGTTCAAACCATTTCCTATCAGCTATAGAGGTTTTCATTTTGTGTTGTTATGCACAATGTAATTGATACACTCCATACATATTCAAAAACATTTCAATTTCTTTTTTCAAATTCACAAGGATGCTCAAGGATCTTCAAGGTCTTTGAGAGCCCTGTATTTCCATTTATGTGGAAAGTATGCATTTGGAAAAATACCTGGACGCTTGAAGGAAAGGTTTATAGGCGATGATGTTCCACTCCTCTTTGTTGGCTGAATAGCGTGGTTCAAGAGGTGTCTCATTCTCGGTTTCTAGGTCAACTAGATAGTGGCATTGCCGTAAATCTACCTGTAACACATCCACAGAGTAAACATCGGACAGTTCAAGTGAAACTACTATCAACTACAATACCCATGCATTTACATCAAAGATTACTGATGAGCCAGATGACTGAGTGACTCACATATCTGGTTGGCTCTTCCAGGTTCTGGTCGTTCATATTGGCTGGGATGATCTGAGTAGCAAATGTGCTAGAGGCATAAGGCTGAGGCAGCTGTCCTTTGAACTCTGACTGAATGAACTGCAGTTGCCAGCTGGAGATTAGAAACAGTTTCTATCAACAAGTGACAAGTGCACAATCCAATATAATCAGAATCAGCTTTATTCACCAAGTATGTGTACACATACAAGGAATTTGACTCTGGTTTTTCCATTGCTCTAATGTACTAGAAATAGACATACAGCAAAAACAAGGACAACAAACAAGCTGAACAAGCTAGACATAAGCATAAACATTTAACTGCTATGTACAGATGTACACCACAAAGCCCACAGGTGACTAGGCGTGTACCTGCAGACCTACATAAGCCACAATAACTGAAGTACACTTTTGTATTTGTCCTCTATATGACACGTGGAATCCTGTTTGCTGTTTGTAATTGTTCATACAGTCTCGTCCAAAGGAATACAGAAGCATTGATACTGACTTGTTTGGCAGGAGGAAGCTGCTGGGGAAGCGATACCACTCCTTGCCCACACACACACTCACAGTCCTGCCTTCAGGGACTGAGTGGAGAGTAGGATCCTTGGCGATGCGGTGAAACTCTGGGTACAGGTCCAGAGGGGCGTGGTAGCCTGCAGACAGAGAGAAAACACATTTGATCCTACTGCTGCATGTAGAACTGTCACTTCTGCTATAATGCCTTGCACTGCTAGTTAGTAGAATAGTGTGTGTGTGTATATACACCTCTGAACAGGGCGACAGAGCGAGATAGTGACAGCAACGTAAAGACCAGCAGCGAGCTTAGAGCCAGCCAGTTGGAGGAGACAGTGTAGTGCTCCAACCGGTACCGCTGGAACAGGAAGTGGTAGCACTTCTGCAAAAAAGGAATGAATGAATCACACAAGATTGTCAAAACTGAGACAACATGTAAAGTAATTACTAAAAAAAAAACAACCAACAACCAACATAGACAAGCGTTTTGGTTTCAAGTGCAGTGATGGTAAATGACAAAATGTACCTGTAGGGAGGAGAGCGCTACTGCCCCGCTGAGGCAGATAAGAGGGTAAATGGGAAAGAGAAATCGTTCTTCTTTATGAGGTCTGGTGAAGAACACCAACATCCACACGTACATTGGAGACAGAGTCAACCAGTATGGACGGCCCAGGTTCTGCACTGCAGAGACGTGTGTACACAAGCACATGAAATAACAGGAAAGGCTGCTTCTAAAATGAACATGACAACAATTGAACATTTCATGCACATAAATAACAGTGAACAGTGATAAATTAATTTCACTATGGACCAGCTCATAATTGGCTGTGTCAGTATAATATGTTCACATAGTTTCATAATGGTAATATTTGTGGACTGTTATATGGACCAACTTCAAATTTATGCTTTCGAGTCTGAAGCCATACTATTCATTCTGCTTCCTGCAATAGTGTGCTGCACCTGTGCTGATCACATTAGTATACTCAACTTGAGTTAAACAGGAGTGTCAGAACAATGGGGTGTGAGTTCCTGATTGTGGCATTGCCACTGCAATTCACAAATGAATTACAGAGCTGCATTGCTGAACTAGACTGCAATGGCCCCTTTTAACTGTTGCCTAGTGAACGCGCGCACACACACGCACGCACGCACGCACGCACGCATGCACACACAGTCCTCACCATTGAACCTGTGCAATAGTGTCTCCATAAGAGCGGTGAGTGGCAGAGAGAATAGTGCCAGGGCAAACACCAGGTTAAAGTTCAGGAACCCATTTATAAAGTAGAAATGCCAAGGCTCCGTTCCTGCAAAAAAAATCAACACAAAATAAAAACAAAAAAAGTGAATGTGAGGACTAAAATAAAAACAGACAACATAACAGTGTAGGTGGAATAATTACTTAACTGGTTGTCAAAAAAGTTGATACTTCAATATTCCAGCAACGGCAAGTTTTTAATTGCCAACATAATAAGATGAGACATTAATTGTGTGTGTTCTTGTGGGTTACCATAGAGATCAGGGCCATGTGGTGTGAAGACATTGTACAGTAGGATATTGAGTGGGGCAATGACCAGTTTGCCATAAAAGAAAGAGTCCACCACCACCAATGGCACCTGGGAAAGATAAACAAAGGGGTATGTGTACATGTGCATTTGGATTTTTCCAGTAATAAATAAGAGTGAAGTGTTTGTATGCATTTGAGTATTCTCACCAGTAGCAGCAGCAGAGCAATCGCTGACCAGGTGATAAAACTTTTCCACTGTCTCTTTAACACCAGTAGGTCGAAGGCAATCGGAATCCTACCAACAGTCAAGGCACAGCAAACAGCAGCATCAAAACTCTATTTCAATACATTTTGACACAATTGCAAATTTACTGCCACCTAAAAGACATTGTAGTTTAAGATCCTACCCAATCAGAGCAGAGAATGGCCATCCAACAATAGCACCGGCTGCCACACCCATAATGGCTAATGGCGGCGAGTCCTGGAACCAGCCCGTTATGGCAACCAAAGTAGTGTACATACAGAAAGAGGAGGGCAGGAATGCTGGAGAGAAAGAGGAAGGGAGAAGGATGAATCGTATAAAAAAAAAAAAAAACTAAATAGGAATCTCTCACAGGAACATGCTACGATCTCAGTACATCATGCCTTTATGCAACACAGCCTTGTTTAACCAACCCAATCAAGGATGGAGGCAACTTGGGTGAACTAAACGTTCAGAACGCTGAAACGTAACAAACTTCCAAGTTAAAAACTCAGACTGAGAATAATACGGTTATGTTATAAATAAGTCTCAGTTAAAAAGAATTCAGATAAGTTAGACTGATGTCAGAGAGGGTTGAGAGGGAGGCTGCGAGAAAGGTAGACGATACATATGCTCACCGGCCACATCATTAGGTACACCTATCTAGTACCGGGTAGGATCCCTTTTGCCAGAAAAGCCTGAATTCTTGGCAGCATGGATTCAACAAGGTGCCCTCCTGCACACCACTGTTGTAAAGAGCTGTTATTTGAGCTAATTTGTGGCCTGTTAGCTTGAAAAAGTTGCCCATTCTCCTCTGACCTCTCTCATTAACAAGGTGTTTTTGGCCACAGAACTGCTGCTCACTGGATGTCTTTTGTTCATTGCACTGTAGTGGTGAAAATCCCAGGAGAGCAGCTGTTTCTGAGATGCTGGAACCACAACGTCTGGCACCAACAATCAAGTCGCTTAGATCACGCATCTTGCCCATTCTAATGTTTGGTCGAAGAAAAACCTTAACCACTTCACCATGTCTGCAAGCTTTATATATTGAGTTGCAGCCATATGACTGGCTGTTTAGAGGAGCAGGCTATTTGCGTTAACAAGCAGGAGTACCTAATAAAGTGGCCGGTGAGTGTACATCCAAGTAACATAACAAAAAGGGAACAAAACATAATAAAGAGGGAGAGAAGATGGGAAAGAGAGATGACACAGAGACCAAAATGGATAACTGACTTAATAAACCCGACCAACCTGCAGATGAGCAGAACATTCCAGTACTCAAGACAAGGAATGCCAACATCAGACGGCCCACATGCAGACCAAACTTCTTACACACCGCCCTGTGTCACACACAAACACACCACGCAGTTAACTCCCAGAACATAGCAATCATCAGACCAAATCAATATGTCTCACGATTTAGGTGATCGCATTTAAGAGAAGGTAGACTCACTTGTAGAAATAGAGTTCACAGACGCAGCACAAGAAAGCGAGGACACATCGTACAAAGTAGAACACCAACACCTGCAACACAATTATAGCACAATCCTTAGTGGGTCTGAGATCACTGTAGGTTTTCCAGTTCAATGCGGTATAAGAGTGTGTGTCTGTATTCATGTGTGACAATGTTGGCCCCATTTCAGGATGTTGTTACCTTGTTGGTCTGTAGTACGTGGGCATGCAAACAAGCAGGGAGAGCGTGTAACCATAGATAAGCGTAGGATCTGATGGCGTATAACGGAGAATATTCCCATGTTTGCATCCCCGTGCCATATAGCAGGTAGTGCATCTGTCAAACAGGACATTACATCAGAACAACAAGAGCTATGATATGAAACAAGGGGAAAAAATAGATTACCAACCCATGAAATAATGGGTTGGTAATAACATAGTTATTACAAAGTCCGAAGAGGAGCAGAATGGAGGCATGTTGCACTACAGGATTTTAGATGATGTAGTACTACTCACAGGCTCCCAGTAGTTGAAGGTCTCATCACAGTCTGAGATGTTGCTTAGCAATGCTGCACAGAAACGTGCAGAGAGTAGGCATTTAAATGCAGTTGAACCTTCTGGGGCCCATACGTGCCCTCCTCGACTTACCGACCCATAAAAAAGAAAGAAAGAAAGAAAAACCATAAAACCTTGGGGAAAATCAAAAAAGGTGTCTGAGTCAAGAAAAGCATGTCAGCCATAAGCCCTGTGTAGGGGAGGATACTGAAAAATAATACCCATCAATAACACCCATTTGTCTTGATATCCGTTTTAGCATCGAAAGGTATTCAAATATTTCAAAATGCTAGATTCTTCCAATGACCCTCAAGTCCGTCTCACAAAAAGGCAAGTTTACAATCATTTCAAATAGAAAATATTGTATGAAACCCACATCTACAGACCTGTGATGCTTGAATACCGTGATATAACATACTGAATAAAAGTTTGATAGTGATGCAAGTTAGATCAAATGAAACAGAGGGCTGAGGGTATACTTATTCTTTGAATTTAATAACTTCACATACATTGCTAGAATTTTCTTTTCACCTTGAATAGAGGCTAGTTTGTGTAGATATCAGACCAAGAATCCCAAACTGCAACAAAACTTTTGAGCACCAGCCCATTGCTATTAATTTACTTCCTCCACTAAAAATCTGGTTTGTTTCTTCCTCCACTAAAAATCTCACATCGATTTTGCACTTGCTTGAAAAACACAAGGCATGAACTAGTGGGCTGGTAATGCTTCATTAATGTTTATAGTGGTGCTGATTATCTGTGTGCTCCCTCTCTCCGGTAATGTTATCTTAATTAGACACCCATTAGGATTAGTTAGCTCTGCTGCAAGCACGGCAACCGACCCTTACGGTTAATTATGACACGTCACCAACAAACCTTCAAATTGCCTTTTTAGGACTTCAGCAACAGTAGAGTACCAACCGGCAATGTGAAATAAAACATTTTTGCTATGCTGAGTTTGACCTACTCATCTCAGGTCATGATAGGTACGTTAATGTTAGCTATATTCAGTCAATTAGGTTGGAGAGCGAGGACGAATGAATGAATCAAACCAAGTCCGTTTAACAGCGTTACCTTGTTGTAAACAGAGCAACTAACTTAGTGATTTAGGTGCAAACACAAAAAACATCCATTATATTTCAACTCACTGTAAATGGATACAATGTTAAGTTACTAAACTGATCCATCGATTGATCAGATTGTGCTGTCATAAACGTAACGTTAACTTGCTTAACGTGTTGACGCCAGGTAAAGTGGCTAGCTAGCTTCCCCCAGTGTGATTGTCAGTAGTCAATCCTCCTCCTGACTGAAACTCACTCTTGCCGTGTCTCTGCACTTTTGCTGTCATCACCGCTTTTTTCCTCTTTTGCTGTTCGAGCCTCGGTGGGGATGTTCACGTTGTTTGCATCTTGTCTGCTGCCTCGTCTTGTTCGGTGCCGAAGTCCCTTCGCCGCCATATTTACCAATAGCTGCTACGAGTCGCACTTCGTACATTTCCGCCACTGTCCGTTAATGACTGCTCTGTAAAGGATGCATCGGCGAATTGGTGAACTAGCCTGGAGCTAAAAACATACCCCCGAGTAAAAAAACAAATAGATAAAGGATGGCAACGGAGCAGAAACGATCGTTTAAACTTTGTTTTCAAGATCATTTAAAAAAACATAATATAATATAGGCTTTATATCTCCCGGTGTTCTCTCTCCTCTTTCTCTCTCAAACACACACTGATATGCATAGACATAGTATAGCTCTCATCTTTTTCATTTCAATCAATAAAACCTTTCAGAGGATTAAAGGGCTTGTACCCCCACAAGTTGTCTGCTGCACAGTAAGTCTTACAACCCAGGGTGTAGGTTTCATTTCAACCTTTAGGGGGCACACACAGGATCAAACCCTTGGCAGCAAATCACACTGATATACACTGATGGGATAATAGTAGCCGCAATGGAACTTATCACTGATGTGATGTTTTTTTCTTTGCTCTTAACATGTGAATTCATGTTCATGATTTTAATGTGATACTTTTGTTATACCAAGTAATATTGCAGCAACCTACATGTAAAGGGTTAGTACAATCAATTAATCATACATCATGTTGTTAGTTTATTGTGTCATAATAAAAATACACAGAAGCACACAAAATCCCACATCATCACATTTGAAAGCCTTATAACAGAAAAGAATGTCTCAACTGTGGCAGCATTATTACATTGTTCAACTACAGTTTCGCAGATTATACTGTTATAGCTTACTTTTACAATCACATCGATCATGTTTCTGAAGAAACGAGCTGAAATAGCGTCATCGAGTCATAGAAATGCTAGTTAAAGCTACCTGATGGTGACTTGCAAACGAGAGGGCAGCAAAGATTCTAAGTGTCTGTGCAATTGAAGAGCTTGTGTGTGTGACAGTGCATGTGTGTGTGAACGGTAGATCAGTCTGTAGCAATAACTGGTCTGACTCAGGTCTGGATGTGAGAACGTATCAATGAGTTTAACCTGCTCCACGGTACCATGACTGGCCTCTCTGACCACAGTGTGGAACTCCCTCTCCTCCCAGGCTGGCCCTGTCCAGAAGCTGATGTCAAAACTGAACCGCTCAGGGAACAGGGAAAATGGGAGGAAAGGTTTCCCCGGAGATGGGCAGAGCAGAAAGCATTTTAAGAAGCGTGGGTCATGTGACCACAGCAGACGCCAGTCAGAGAGCGAGAACAGGTGCACAGCAAGGAGGTCCAAATTAAGGGACACATTGACAACAACCTGGCTGATGCGGTCATTTCCCTTGCTAGCGAACACCTTACCAACCAATCCCATTGGCTCTGCCATCAAACATAGACTCCCATGTTCCATAACCAGGGAGACCCCATAGGGAGCAAGCAGGGCTTCCAGGCTTTGGCCAAGCAATTTGATTGGCTCACATGCTGCAGGGAACACACCTCTGAGGAGAAGCTCATGAAAGGCAGGCAGGCCCCAAAGGCTGATGGGTACATTCCTGAACACCAGGCCACTGACGCCAAATAGCAGCCCGGTAAAACCATTACAGCTCCTATAGGGGTCCTTATTCTCATTTCCTTTAACTTCAACACTATCAGTATTCCCCTTCCCCTCTTTCTCCTTATGATTCCCTGTGTTGCTAGTAAACTCTTCTCTTTCTTCTTCCTTTAGTCTATGAGATAAAGGCTGTTCCAGCTGAGGAAGTAGCGATGGACGCAGTACAAAAATACTTTCCCCCTCAGTAACAACATCGAGATAGCACGTAGACCTAAAGCACTCAGCTCCTTTGCTCTTGCCCCTGACCACTTTGTCTGAGGTAACACATGTCCCTGAAAGTGTGTCTAGTGAGTCTGTATGTTTCTGACTGTCCAAAAACATTGACTGATCTTTTTGTTTATTGTTTGTTGTGTGCAGGGCTGTAGAGGTATGAATGCGGGAGTTGAGGTCTTTGTGAAGCAGGTGTATCCAGTAGCAGTATGTATTGTCTATCTCATGGCAGCACTTCAGTTGTTTGGAGGTGAGGAGGAAGGGAAGAGTCTCTGTTGTCATGGAGACGGACCATTTCTCTGCCAGTCCTTTGAGTAGAAAATCCTGCACCAATCTGACAGGGTGGACAGAACCCGAAGAGAGAAATTTCCTGGCAAGAGAAGAGACAGCAAGCACATACTGATATGACAGCTCGCTTGCTATGGTGGCTTGCTATTCACACATTATGAAAGTCTCTACTTCTTAGTGTGTACCTGAACATGTAATCACTGAGCTCAGCAGGTATATAGTACTGAACTCTCTCCCCTTCAACAGCCTCCTCCACCTTTAGCTTCTGAGCAGTGCTGTAGGGGAGGCTGCGTGTAAACACATGGAGCAAAGCATTCTCCAAACGAAAGCCCTTATCCTGGCTCCTGTACAACAGCAAAACCATCATTAGGCAATCTCCTAATACAAACATGTATCAAGAACACACACACACACACTTGTTGTCTCTATCTGTGTTCTTTTAACACTCACCTTTCCTCCTTACCTGTATCCAGTACACTTGTAGCTCTTGTATTTCTCACTCTCAAAAGGGTACACATTGCTCAGGATTAGATGTGCCTCTGCTGCCATCGCAACAATCTGCCAGCTGTTATGCCACTCTCTCTTCGGCTGGTCTGCTGGTGTCCCACCCTGTCCATTGCACAGGGCCACATGGACCTCCCCATCCTCAGCAAGCACCTGAACACAACTGGATACACAGCACAAACCACCAAGACTTCAATGTATTGTCTAAAACAGTGACTTTGTTCACATGCATGTCAATACTCTCACTCTCCAATACTCTACTACTGATTAATGTGATTATGAGAACACTCCAATTAAACACATGGAACACTGCAAACTTTATTTCAAGTACTGGAGGATTGTTTGGGCTAATGTCGCAAGAGTTCACACTTAGGCTAGATTCATATTTTGATTCCTCATTTCAATGTCATCTGTTATTTGTCACAGTATGAAGTCATTTATTGGTAGGGTAGGTTGAGATCACTGTCTATTTTAAAAATGGATTGAAACCTATAATGCAGCGACAATGTGTGCGACTCAATTTGCCTGATCTTTCAACTGCAGTCTGTTTTGTCTTTTGTATGCTCTTAAGATCAGCTCCACCCTTGTCTGTGTGATAAGTGTCTGCGCTTGCTTTACATCTGGTCTACCTGAGGAAGAAGTTTTTGAGAAGTCCTCGGTTCTTTTTAACACCACTCTTTCGCCCGCAGTGAGGGAAGTTAAAGACCACGTGGTTGAACACAAGGCCCTGCAGAGCTGCACATTCTCCAAGCTTTGTAGAGTCCACCTCAAATAAAACCACTCCGCCTGATAAACATACAAGAGACACACAAAGGGTAAAGTGCAGCCTACTACAAACATGCAATACACACAGTGACAAAACAGGCAAAGGCAGTGTGTGACACACACACACACACATTTACCTGAGTCCCTGATAATCTGAATGTTGGTGGCTGTGCCTTCATGCCGCAGTGCCTCCTCCTGGCGCTGGAGGCAGGTGGCCGTGATGATGGTCTCCGACTCAGAGGATAACTGGCTCATAGCCGCAGAAAACGAGAAGTTCCCTTCTCCCACCATTAGTATGGCGCGAGGAGTAGACATGTCCTGTGGCAATGGATGGCTCAAAAAAACGTAACTGTAACGTTGCACCAAATCTGCTCTCTCGTATGGCTCCAAGTGCGAAATGGGGAGTCGTGTGTACACATGATAATGTCCATTTGACTCCACGATCCTCTCACCACTGTCTTCACTTAACGTTATTGTAGCAGGCTAACACATGGGCCATACATATTATCCATCTGGTCATAACTTACTTGCATACAATGTAGCATGCGTGGTGATCTGCTTTTGGACCCTTTCCCTCGGCCAAATTTCATGTCTTCGTTAAGTAGTTAAGGTTCTTCTAGCTCATCTGTACAACAAAACAGCTATTAGCTATTCAGAGGAAATCGGACGTTGACCTGGTAACGGTAAACTTGTTTCACCTGTGGCAGCATTCGTTAAACGTTGTGTCGCAGTTAAAGTTGCCCGACGACAAACAAATCTGAGGAACCTGCGGTTTTTTGTTACAAGTCGAGCTCTCAAAGCTTTTCTAGTTTGGAACAGCAAAACTCATCCGTAGCATTTCAAGCAATATTCAAACAATATTTTCTAATGTCCACCCGAGTTGTCGATTATACAAATGTAAATGTATAATTTTGGGTATAACAACAGACCTTAGACCTCAGCCGATTGAAGCAAGTGTAATTATTTTATGTGCATCCGCAGTCGGAGGCTGTGACTTTTTGAAGGTAAACTAGTATCTTCATTTTTTGTTATTATTTAGGGTAGTGAATGCACAGAGAGATAACCTGAGAGGAAGATTGACTCGCCAGGAAACAAATAGAAGGACATATTTGCGAGGTGGCACATCACATCTTAGATGGAGCTGTAACGTTATATGGCATCAGTAGATCTGAGCATCAGTAGCCTTGGCTTATTATTAGTTCATCATTTAGAAATCTCCACTTCAGTTTATCTGATGTGCAATTCTCTTCGTCGTTTGGGATTTTAAGGTCTCTTGATCACATTGGAAGTAAGCAGAAAACCAACTAGCGCTCATAAATGTCTATTTTTCCTTGATGCTAAGGTCATGCTAGCTAACGGAATTGCTGCAACTGCATGTCAAACCATCACCAACCTCTTGGATGCGTGTAGTCGCAACCATCCATGTAATACAATTTTGATTGCAATAGAAACCAGTGTATCGCACAAGCAAAATAGCGTGGATTTTTATTATTTTTCCTTTCTCCATCAATCGGCTTCATTCACCTAACTAAACTATACCCCTCTACGTGTGTCAAATCAGGGTCATTTGTATTCTTTCATAGTCAGGTCATTCTCTGCACTATTTGTGAGAGAAATGTCTGGTTGAAGCCTTTGTCATGTGGCAATAAAGGTGGGGGAAAATGTTTTTATACAACCAACTGTAATCCAGAGCAACCTTCAAAAGTATGGGTTGATAGGCATCGTTTTGTGTATATGGCAGCTAGTCCCTGTGGAGCTCATGTAGGACAGAGGGGAATTTTGCAAGAACAGGATGTGGGTGTGGTGAAGGGATGGAGAACTGGTTCATGGTGTTGTCATACCTGCCTTGTCTCTGCGTGTCCTAGGAAGTGTTGCGCCCAATGGGCAGTGTTCTGGCCTTGTCCTCTGGTCCGGGCCATCAGAACTGGCCTTTTTCCACGGACCCTCCTCCTTCTCGCTGGAACACGCACCCTGCTCACTGGGACACCCCTCCACGCTGGGAGAGAAGAGATGGCCGCCTACCCAACCCAGGCAGTTTTCACTCACTACACAGGCACTGCAAGGGTACAGTTATCACAAAAGTAGCACTCAAGTTTTGTCTTCTGGAAGGATGTCTTTTGAATATCTGATCTGATTTGCTTTTTAATTTTCTCACACTGTTATTTTTTATCTTTTCTCCCCACTTCCTCAGATGTGTTTCCTCAGCAGATTGAGGGAGTCAAGATGATTGTCAATAAAACTCTGAGCAGCTTCTTCAAGGTGAATATCATTATTGCACCCACATCAACCACAACCCTTACAACGTATTATGTGTGTTCTTTAACATGATTCATGTGTTTGCAGGTCAGTCACACTCTCCACCTCAGTGCTGTCAGTCCATCTTATTATCGATTTCATGTGGAACACCTGCAGTCTGATGATTACAGCAAGGACAAGGTCAAGCACAAATCATCAGATAACATGTTATCGCTATGTTATTGTGGATGTGCATGAGTGTTTATAACATTGGAAAAAGGTGGAGGAGCTGCCTCGTTGACTTGACTGAAAGGATTTTTATCCTTTGATACATTACAGGATGCTCCAGCGTTGATTGGTGAGATGGATTCTTCAGGGAGTCTGAATGCTCACTCCCTGCTTCATCTCTCTGAGCGTGTAAGAGCCAGGGCTGTGTTCCAGGTGAGAGCCTCATGCATGTCTCTCTCTTTTATTCCATCTATCCATTCAATGTTCAGGCTCTGCTGCAACACGAAAACAGAATCACTTTGACACCTAAGAATGCTGTTCAGGTTTGCAAGACATTCACAGTTCACTGCCAACATCTGTGTGTTCTCTTTTAGACTCAGCAGGCCCAGTTCGTAACATGGCAGTTTGAAACTGAATACAGAGGAAATGACTTCACAGCTGCTGTGACAGTGGCCAATCCAGACATCCTCAGAGAGTCAGGTGAGAAATGATGGGTGTAATGACAAGAAGCAGCATAAGCACTGGGAGCCATCTCTCAGTTTTTCAATCATCACTCTGGCACGTAGCCAGAGTACCTGTCTGATCTAGTCTGCTATGTATCTGTGTGTTTCCCTTGGGACAGTGATCCTTGTGGCACACTTCCTGCAGAGTGTGTCCTCTGGGTTGGTGTTAGGAGGGGAGTTGGTCTACCATCGTGGACGAGCAGAGGAAGGAGGCATTCTTACTTTGGCGGGACAGTACTCAAGTGAGGTTTTCTTTTTGTGTGTGAATCTGCTTGCAACTCATCTGACTTACTTTCTCTGGTGTCTTTTCTGATCTGATTTGCCTGTTTGTTGGGTTGTTCTGCTGATCTAGTATAAGTGTTTGACTTTTCTTCTTGATCTCCATACAGGACCAAACTGGGTGGCAACGCTGAATGCCGGGAAAGGAGGTGCCCATGCTAGCTACTATCACAGAGCCAACAAACAGGTATAGTAAATACGGACATATAAACTCACTATTTGATTTGGGTATGCATTGTAAGTGGGCTTGTGTGTGCGGGTGTGTTCACCAGATCCAAGTTGGGGTGGAGTTCGAAGCCAGTACCAGGACACAGGAGACCACAGCTTCCTTTGGCTACCAGATGGAACTCCCAGAAGCCAACATGGTCTTTCGAGGTAAATGCATATTTCTTTCTGCAACTCTCAGACAAAATGTTTGTTTTTTTTGTAAGTGTTTGAGATGTTTCTTTGTGTGTATATGTATGTGTGTGCATATCCAGGTATGGTGAACAGTAGGTGCATAATAGGAGGAGTGTTGGAGAAGCGCCTGTCTCCACTCCCTGCCACCCTGATTATGGGTGCCTTTGTAAATCACCGGGGTGACAAGTTGCAGGTGGGGCTAGGCGTCAACGTGGGATAATCTGCCACTAACCCTTCCTGGAATTACAACTCCTGGAAATCACTGACATCCGTCCAGAGACCTTTTTTGAGGCCTTGTGAGTACCCAGGGTTTATCAGAGCTTTGTACAGACATTTTGGATATTAAAACATTTCCTACTGACCGTCTGAACATGGATTGTACCTACCTCTGGAAATGGAGGAAGTGGTTTGTGAGTGGAAGACAATAGGATTATACAGGACAAATGGAGGAATAGTTTGCAAGATGCAACAGCTGTGATTCCCATCTCTTACTGTCCCCATGTTGACCTGAACCCAGACTCTGCACACTCTGGAGATGGCACGACTAATGACTGAAAATCTAACATCTGCAAGAATCTCTCTGCTGCCTGTCTCCTACAGCCTATTGGACTATGGTTACATAAAGGATGAGAGGCATACTGTACTGTACGTGTAAAAAAAGTTTTATACTGTAGGTAGTCCTAAGGTGTATACAGTTGGTATTAAAGGAGTAGTTCACCCCAAAATGAAAATTCAGTCAATATCTACTGACCCCGATATGAGTCCAAACTTCACTGAAGTTCATAGGACCACCAAGCACACATCGAGGAAGCAACCATAGTTCCATCTCACCCTTCTCGCAAACTTTTGAAGTTAATGAGGCCATCTTTTTACAGCTCAGAGAAAGGGTTGGACTTTTGGACCCTCACTGCAATCATTTGGCTAAAAATCACTTAAGGTGCATATGGTGTTAGGAGAAGTTTCATGGACATTTCATGGATGGCCCTGTTAACTGCAATAGTTCAGGAGAAGGCTGAGATGGAACTATGGGGGCTAAATCAGTGTTTGGTCCTACAAACTTCAGTGGAGTTTGGACTGACATTGGGGGTGAGTAGATAATGACTTTTTGGGGTGAACCTTTCTTCTAAACTGTGTGTGTGCGTTTGCGTGTATGTTTGTGCTTCTGTGTGAATGCATGTGGTATTTAGAAGTGGCCCACATACTAACAAATAGCCTGACGACTGCTAGAGGATAGGTGCTGCTCCATCTATACCCCTGCCCCTCCTATCCCACAACTGAGGGATGTGTGTATGGCTATGCATTGTATTGGGCCAGGAGCGTACTGCATTGGAAGGTACTGTATGCATATAGATGTAGGCATATGGACACACTTAACTGAATGCAATCTGCACTACTCATCCTGCTTCTGGGCATTTTCAGTCCTGTTTGACAGATGAATTGTTACTTGCGTATTATGTATGGACTAATGTGTTATATTGGAATATGGGGGAGGATCTTGTTTTAATTTAATAAAAATGTTATTTATTATTTACTTCTATAGTGGTTAAACTTTTGTTTTTTCACCAAATGTATCAGTATTGATAGGAGTAGGTTAGAATCCTGTACATGACCCTGCTGAATGTGCATTGAAAGATCAAACCAAAGGAACCAGAGTTTGTTCCTCCCTGGGTGTGCATGTGTCTCAGAGTAGCAGAGCAGGGGTATGCCCCAGTAGTCGTCACCATGTTTCCTTTGGTGGAGGGTGCTGAAATGTGTCCTTTCTAGGAAGTAAACTGCACAATTTCTGGACAGACATCGATGAATCAAATGACATGCTTTCACCTAAGAGTTAACCACAAGATTCAACTGCTTGAAAGTTGACAACATATGTTTGTACATAAAGACCTAAACTTTCCTTTGCAGGGACATCTATTGGCATGAGACCTGCATTCATGTTAATTTACTTATTGACTTATCTATCTCCTCTGTTTTCTTTGGAACTTAATACTGAAGACACATAGGTTGGAAAATGTAGGCTACATGACACAGGCTGCCTGCCTATTTGGGTGACATTGGATTGGATGATATTGTGTCCTGACATTTAGTGTCAGGTCAGCAGAAAAGTAACATGTAGTTGAAGGACAGTGGAAGGACGTACAAATTTTGTTGCAGGACAGTGGCAGGAAACCCACAAACAGCAACATGTGCACCACCTAGTGGTTCAAGACGACAGTATAGGGCAGGAAATGATTTAAACGTGACTCAAAAGTAAAATTCAGTATGACCTAAAAACACTTATTTACTCAATCTAATATACAATTCCATATTTATCCATATTTAGTGTGTATAATATGTGTGTGTATTATGGTGGTGTTTGTTTTGTAACATGGATTTTGTATTAGACCTGCATTATGTGCATTATCAGCTGATCCACACTGGGCAAAGCAACGCATAGAAAATCTTGGGTACATACATTCCATTGGGTACAATACATGGGTTAGGGTTACCATTGTATTTTCTAATTGCTTGCAGTCCATAATGTCAAATATGCAGTGGCAATGTCCACAACGTGGTACTGTGTAGCTCAATGTATTTGGCATGGCACTGACACTGTTAGGGTTAAGGGTTCAATTTCTGCTTGACCCTCTCACCAAAAATGTATGCTCTCACTGTATTGTAAGATACTGTGGTAAAAAGCAACCACTCCATGGCATAGTAGACAGAACAAAACACACGAGAGACATGACAATTAGTCACTTTTACATTTTCAGCAGGTACAAAAGGGAAAATATAGACATACATAAATATTTCAATATATTCAAATATGAGGTCTGTAAACATTTCACCCATACAGTACATTATCTGACATGAGCTCATTGTGGCAAAGGTAAATGACTGTACTCTTTCTTTTAAACATCTTCACACTTTCTATCTTGATTATTTGTCCCCAAACAGAGAAGAGAAGAATCCTTTCCCTCCCTCTCCCTGGATTCTCAAGGATTTGCTTCTTTGGAGTCCTGCTGTTTTTTCTCTCTCTTGTTGCTGTTCCCTCTGTCTTTCCTCCTCTCTTTGCTGCACCTGTTGATTGATCACCAATCGCATGTCCTCCTGCAAAAAGAATAACAATTTCCGATGGAAGAAATGTGCTGCTTGTTTACTGTACTCTTTGAAGTCTCTTGCTAAAGAGACTTCAAAAGAGAATTGCACACAGACTCACCTGCCAGGCTTCCAGCTCCTGGGACAGCGCCACCTTGTGTTGGATGGTGCTGAGAAGCTGCTGGGTCAGTGAGTCTTTTTCCTGATGCACCACGGCCAACTCGCTCTCTAGCGAACTGGACATTTGTAAACATAGATAATTCACAACAGGTACATGTAACATTATGTGCCAAGGGGTCATAATTTGTTCTCAGTAGAATTTTCCCTGTTTAGTAGAGGTGTCAAGTCAAATCAAATCAAATGTGTGTTGGGGGGTGGGGGGGTGCTGCTGCAGCATTACCTGTAGTTTGGTTTTCCAGGGCTGCTTCTAAATGGCTTGATTTCCTCCCTCAAACACTCAAGCTCCTGCTGTTGAAAGTGCAACTGAAAAGGGCAACATTGAAAGACATACATTATATTATACTGTTCCTCATTTTAACACGGAGGACATCAATTTTAACTTTGAGTTTTAAAGATATTTTACTAAGAACTGGATGCTGAGAAATAGGTGGAAACCATTGTTATTTTTGCTTCTTGCATTAATTGAAGATGTTAGCAAGGTATCTTTTAATATGAAATTGATATTAAGCTATACCCTGTTGTACTTTTCAGCTGTTAAGCCTCTCTTTTGTATTGAATTAAAAAACAAGTAGGCCAATAACCAACCGTATTTATCAAAAGTCTAAAGCCTAAATTGGGTTTTAGTTCCTTGTAGAGGCCAGGCAACACAGAAAACACATCTATCTCAATTCTGTGTAAAGATGATCGTAGCCTACCAGCTGAAATGGACAGCAGTAATAAATTATTTTCACAACTTTAATCAATCACAATATTTTCCTAAAAATAAAAGCCAGCAACTCAATGGGTAGGCACTGGAGGAAGATTATTATATTTAGAACATTTCTGATGGGCTGCCTAAGTTCAGTGTTCATCATCTGGACAGCCAAAGTCACATATGTACATGTTCAGTATTTGTGTTTGTGAAAAGTGTGTGTGTGTGTGTGTGTGTGTGTCAATGGTCTTATGGTTTGGGGCTTTTCTTGCCTATACTCTAACGTAACTTTATAT
>OOFE01002325.1:44859-61200 GCA_900323365.1 Monocentris japonica | reverse complement strand
AGAAAGATTTCACTGCACAAAATGTCCTTATTTCTTTATGACACACACACACACACACACACACAAGCAGAATGATGGAGATGACATCAGTGTCATGCGTTGAACATTTCCTGAGATTTGCTGTGTGAATGTCCAACACACAACAGGGAGGAATATTACTCAGCTGATTCAAGAGCAATACAGGACACAGCTGCAGTCTGTCTACACACACTCTGAAAGATAGAGAAACACAGATGGAGAAATCCTCTTTGGGATGAGTTGATTGAATTAATTTGATGATAATTGGAAACATATAAGGCTCGCCAGTCAGACTTAAATACAAGCAAAGTGTTCCATCAGTACGGAGGGAGGAGGGAGGAGAGTACAGCCATCCTGCAGGGCTCTCAGGTTTCCTCTGTACTCAGATGTAGTGCATGCAGTGCTTCATATGTCTTGCATCAGGCCCTTTGAACAGTGATGAATCCACAGAGCTGACCACAGACCAAAACCTGTGTTGTATGATCTGGGAGCAGAGCTGAGATCTTTTACTCTCATAGAAATACTGTTGCTTTGGTTTAAGTTTAGAGCACTTCAATAATTGGACATGGGAACACCTGTCTAGAAAAGACAAAAAGATATCAGGCGTGCACATTTTCAAATGCGGCATTTGTTTTCAATGGCCCAACACTCACTCCAAGCATCTGCTGTGCACTTGGTTCAATTCTGCAGTGACAACATTGGACCAGAACAGCTGTTTTCCATGAAGTTTCTGGAACCACAGTGATTATTTGACCTATTTCAAAGAAGAAGGACAACATGTCTGTTTGTAGTCAGGGTGTTCTTGAAGTTTGCTACACGAAGCCAAGACATGAATGAGGAAAAGCTAATTAAGGAAATACCCCCCCTGTAATTAAGTTATTAGCATATGGTTGTTAAGCTGTGTGGACAAAACACAAACATTAGACAGTCTAGTTGTTCTTGCAGTTGAACAGGCCATGGGACAGAAAATATGGTGTAATAAGGTTACCAGTGGCGGTGGCAAGGTACAGAGGCCAGTACTGCTGATGCTTCAAATCTGCCACCCGCAGTTTAGAAATGTTAAATTAGGAACCTCAAATGGCCTGTGTCAACTGTAGCATCCAAAGGCCTTAAGAGTAGCTTACAAAAAATACTCAGACTAAATTCCTACCCATTTGTTTCTACTGTGGTCTTGGCAAATGATTTGATGTCTGGATTTAATTATCAGCCCATGCTTTGGGGATAGTTCCTTTTTAGCTCATATGTACAAAGCTAAGTATCAGTTATAGGAGTTACAAGGTCAAAAATAAAGTTTACTGAAGTAGTAGGGAATAAATTACAAATTACTCAAGTGGATGTAAAAGTACAAACTTACTTAAAAAGTAGTGTTTCTGTAAAAATGTACTTAAGTGAAGTAAGTAGAGTTGTTACTTTCTACCTCTGTTCTACTTAACTGGACTGGTGGAGACAGAAGGAGTTGGGTAGATCTGTGAAGGGAAAAGAATCAGGGCTTACTGGAGGGAACAGCAGCTTGTAATACCCATCGAACGGACCAAGTTAAAGTTGGTTGGAATGATGTCACACAGGCTGCCTGCTATACTTTACGTGGAGAAAGATACATTTAGTCCATTGGATGATCTGACTGAGGTAGTCTGAGTCATTCTTCATGTGGAGGCAGTTAAAACCATCTAATTTCTTAACTTTTACTTAACCAGGGAAGGTTTGCTGAACATATCTTCTCCTTTCCATCAACATCTAGCTACACACACACACACAAATTGAAACCTGTACAGCCAGTCTTATACTGTTGGCCACTGAGAAGCTCCAACAGAACAGTTAGAGATTACAAGCCTTGCTCAAGGGCACCTTGAAGTTGCTAAGGGTTTGGAGAGTGTTTGCCAGATTTTCCCTGGGTGGTCCTGGGATTCGAATCAGCAGCTTTCAGTTCACAAGCTGCTTCTTTAACCTTTAGGCTACCACTGCCCTTCACGTCCTCCTTCTGCCCAGGGTGGGATGTTTATGCTTGTCGGCAGACTAAAACAAAACTGGGCTGAAAGCTGAGACTGTTTTTCCAGAGCTAATGGTGTGATATGGGCTTCTTGAGTGCTCTCACTTACACTACAAGTAAAACAGCTTTGCGGAAACCTCAGGAGGTTTTCAGATTACAACCCCAAGGGAGCCCCAGAAGGTTTTAGGGAAACCTAAGGTAATTATTGTCCCCCTATGGAACTCAGAAGAACCCCCAATGAACCCCTACTTTGTAGAGTGTATGGCCTTAGCAGACCTTATTGCAGTTGAAATGCACGGTTAGTAGCATTAGTAGTGTCTGTCCTGATTCCAATGTTTTGTCTCGGATATGAACCCTGTTTAGGGTAAGGGGTGGGTTATCCCTGATTGGTTACGGACCATGAATATACATGAATCTAAATCACAGGAACATTTTGCTGCATCTGTTGTCAGGGTGCTTTGACCTCTGACCCTTGCACTGTTTACTGTTGGTTGGTGTAATGTTGGTGATCTTGTTGCAGTGAGGTGTACTGGTAACACTGTTCCTATATTGACAGGGAATTTTGGCTGCACTGTGAAAGCACAGCATGAAATTAATCTTTTTACAAGGCCCAGAGGCCATACCACCTAGCACACACACACACACGCACACGCACACGCACACACACACACACACACACACACAGGGAGCTGACCAGTACAACCAGTCTACTACTGGTGGCCACTGAGAGCTGACCAGTACAACCACAGTCTCTACTGGTTCCACTTGGAGCTGACCAGTACAACCAGTCTTCTACTGGTTCCACTGGGAGCTGACCAGTACAACCACAGTCTCTACTGGTTCCACTTGGAGCTGACCAGTACAACCAGTCTCCTACTGGTGGCCACTGAGGGTTACTCCTCCACTCCCCCATCCATAACCTCTTTGTCTGTCCATCAGGAACTGGTGTGCGTACGTGGTGACGAAGACGGTGAGCTGTGTTGTGGAGGATGGAGTGGAAACCTACGTGAAGCCGGATTACCATCCCTGTGCCTGGGGCAGTGGACAGTGTTCCCGGGTAGTGGTGTGAGTACTGCTAACACACACACATACACACACAGAGTATGACTCTAGCAAGGGTTTGAATTGAAAAATGTGAACTTTGAAGCTGAACCAATGTTCAACTCTTTTTATGTACATACAAAGTGAGCTTTTTGTTCTTATACCCCATTACCGATCCCCCACCCACCCCCACACACACTGCTTTGAAATACTCACAGCTTTTGTAAGTGAGGGGGAACATAACATGCACACGCTGAGACACACACACACACACACACACTGAGACAAGGTTACATGAGCAATAGGAGGCTGATTCAGTCCAACACACCTCAGGACTGAGCACAGAGATCCTGATGAAATACCGGCTTGTCTTTGTTCCAGTCATAATCCATTTCGTTCCTTCATTCCTTCCCTCCTCATCTTTTTTCCTCTCTCACATTGCATATGGAATGAACAGAGAAGTAAGGTGAGATGCATGAAAACCACTCCCGAAATGTAACCCATATTCCTGGGAAATCAATGATGTCCTCTCCCAGAATATTCCACTCCTCTTCCTGAGCTGCTTTTCTTTTCTATAGCATCTTATCCTATCCTGTCCCTTACCTTCCTCATCCTTACTCACCTTCCCTCCCCTTGCCTTTTCTATCCTTCTCCTCTCCTCTCCTTGTCCTCTTTTCCTGTCCCTTCCCTTTCTTTTACTTTCCTATCCTATGCTTTCCTTTCCTTCAGTTGGCACGCCTCCTGCTAGCTCTCCAGGTCAGCCTTCAGTTGGCATGCCTCCTGCTAGCTCTCCAGGTCAGTCTTCAGCTCTAAATTTAGGCCAGCTTTCCAGCTCAGCCCCTCAGGTTGGTGCACCTGCTGGTTAAAAACCCTCCCCAGCTGCACTTGGCCATTCAGTCTTAATTGGTCGCAGCTGGTGCCAGATGCAAGGAGAACCAACCCACTAGCTTGATTCTCTCCTGCATCCAGCCCACACCTCAACCATAACCCCCCAGTCTGCCACAGCAGTATTTCAGTATTTAATTTTTCAGCCAAAAATCACATGCTTGAGTTTAATATAAGCATATTAGAAAAATGCACACCAACTGCCTTCACCTAGTTTTGTAGTGGTAAATAAAAAGGAGGGTAAACTATGACCTCCAGCCAATGGTGATCATGATCAAGACCTCCAATATAAACAAAATAAAAAATTATACTTTCAGAAAACATTTCATGTATTTCCTTAAAAGACCCTAACTTTATGAAAGATGATGGTGTAAAAAGTGATAAACTCTATTCCACAAATAAAAAGGCGGGTAAACCAGGTTTCCATCCCTGCCTACACTCCTTCAATTGGTGCATTTCTTTACATTAGAATTTCCCGACAAATGAATTCAACTTACGGTCGTTTGAGAGATGAAAGCATTAGACCCAGCATGACAGACTCTACAGGTTTGTATCTGTAAGCTGTTGGTTTTAGTGAGGCATGCTGAGTCCAGCCCACAACATTTTACTGCTGCTCTGTCTGCCTCCCAGCTGGCCTGCAGATGCCAAATAGCTCATACATATAGTAGAGTAGGAACTAAAACAATATGTGTACATTT
Organism: Monocentris japonica; assembly: GCA_900323365.1. Lineage (NCBI taxonomy): Eukaryota > Metazoa > Chordata > Actinopteri > Trachichthyiformes > Monocentridae > Monocentris > Monocentris japonica. Next base: position 56,571 of record OOFE01002325.1, on the reverse strand, counting down.
TCACGGAGTGGGAGGAATCAATCTCATTTTAAAGGAAGGGTATTTGTTTTTCAATTAATTTTTTCCTGGAATGCATTTCAAGCTAAATTCTGTGATGGACCAAATTAAAATAGTATCCGTGTGTGTCTCTGTTTAGATGTGTATGTGTGTTGTGACAGTCTGTTTTGAAGCAGCACTTTAACACTGTAAATAACCAGCACTCCTGAGTTGGGAAGAAACCAACAGCAGTTCTTTTATTAATAATACTGAGGTGAGGAAGTGAAGGAGAAAGGAAATGAAAGCTCTTTCTGGACCGGGAGGACAGTGTGAGACATGGAGGGACACCCAGGGGTAGAGCAGATCTGAGATCCAGCCGTGGTCATGTTGGTTATCAACAGCTCTGGTTTCCAGGGGCAATTCACCACCGAGGTCCAGGCTACACAATATAGGTGAAAACACAGAATAGTCAGTCCATTTTATTTTTTATTAGTCAGGGACAACACAAGTAAGCATTGTACAAGTTAAAAACAAGAACAGAGTCACTGTATAAAAGGTTTCTAGGTAGAGGTAAAAGTTAAAGTAAAAAGTTACTGAGCATAACAATTACATTAAATAATAGAATAGAAATATAATCAAATAAAAATAGAAATATAATATAACCACCTTCCTCTCTGCCTTCCCTGGAACACTGTGGCTTTCTACGCAGATTGCTGGCAGGTAGCTGACTGATTAGTGATGTCACATGGTAGTACTGATGGCCGACCACTACCACCAGCTGGTGCCGGCTGGCAACTGGGTGTGGCGTGAGGTGTCGGCTTGATTCATCACAGTGTGTGTGTCTGTTTGTTTCATCATTTCACAGTACCTTGAACTTTATTCATTGTGAGCATTGGTGTTTTCACATTTTGCTCACTTGTATAACTCGTTCACCTGTTCTTATTTTGTCTTAATCCACCAAAATACAGTGTAGTGGGCAGTAGCAGTATCAACTTGGTGAGATGTATACCAAATTTAGGTTTAAATGGTAATCAGCAAGATATTCTTTCTCTCCATCTTTGTCTCCCAGCGATCACCTGTCAATCAAACAGTGTGTCCAGCACTATGACATCTTTCTCCTAGGATTTTCTGTTGATAGAGTTTGAGTTTCTGTAGGTGGCGCTCTTTTCTTTGTCTGTTCAGCCATGGTGGCTATCACTCTTCAGTTCTTCTATGTAATCAAAAAAATAGGCTCTCACAACAGAGGGAAGGCAGACTTGTGGCGGACTCTGATTTACATAAGCTTTTGGTGGTAGGAGAGGAGATGACAATAGAATGACTAACATGTTGAGGTCTGAGCAGTGTTTCCTGCTGTAAATGATTTGATCAAGGTTGGGATTGTGTGAATAGCAGCGACTTGAGTTACCTCGCATCACCGGAAGCAGGCCAGCTGCGTTTACACTCAGAGCTCAGTGGCAAGCCGAGAAACCTTGAATGCATGACGAGTGTAACTAAGCAGAAAACGCTTGGTACTCTGTTAGACTAATATAATGCTGGATATGCCATTACACTTAGTGGCTATGTGATACTTTTTGTGTCACTGTGATGCCAAATATAAGAAAAGTACATGGATATTATATCAACAAAAATGAAATTCTTATCCTTGAAACTATTTTGTAAGTGAAGGTTGGCAGTAGGCCAGTGGTTCTCAACCCTGGTCCTCAAGTACCACAGCCCTGCTGGTTTTCTATCCTACCAGGTAGTGGTTTACTGGTTTTACAGTAACTATTTTACAACTATTAGCTATTTTACTAATTTTACAGTTCCATTTTACAGTAACTACAGTAGTTTACAGTAGTTTTTACTGGTTTACCGGTTTACAGTCCCTGATTAGATGGTTACAATGAAAACCAGCAGGGCAGTGGTACTCAAGGACCAGGATTGAGAATCACTGCACTAGGCAACTTCACATGCTGGCGGCTCCAAATGACACTGAGTAAGGTAACTGTAACTTGACTACCCAGGAATCCTGTACGGTGACGTCAGTAAACCAGTCTGTAATGCTTTATACCAAAGGATACCAAAGGGATGAGGGGAAAAAGGTGTAATATTGGTGAGTCCAGCTTTCTCTGGAGGCTAGTGGGAGGCGTGCCATTCATCACTTCCTGTGGGTTGAAGTGTCCACACCCAACACAAAAACTGAATTGAGAAAATAGAGTAAATCTACAGTGTCTCAGTTAGTGGGGATGGGACGCTCTTCTCTGTTGCAATCGGATCTAACATTGAGAGAGTTACAGAATATAAATATCTTGGCATCTGGATTGATGAGAGATTCACATTTAAATACCATATAGACAATGTTGTCAGTAAATTGAGGCAAGAAATTGTCTTTTTGTACAGAAACAGAACAAGCTTTCCAATGATCAGTCGGAAGATAATCATTGAAGCAGTTTTCCTGTCAGTCCTGGATTATGGTGATATAATGTATAGACAACTGCTGCTTCCACTCTTAAGCCCTTAGACTCAGTCTATCATTCCTCCCTCAGATTTATTACTGGTGATAGTTACGCTACTCATCATTGCATCCTGTATGATAGGGTTGGTTGGGCTTCACTGTCCGAGAGACGTGATAAGCATTGGTATGTTGGAAAATGGCCTCCCTATTTCACAACTATGCTGGGTTGGACCGTTGGGCACGACCAAACCAAATGACTGGCTCTTGCTTCAAGTCCCCCAAGTTGGTTCTGTATTTGGCAAGTCAGCTTTTAGGTTTTCTGCTCTTGCACTTGGTGGACATCTCATTTTTGTTTGAATTTTTTTTCTGCTGTATGGATACACTGTATGGATTTTTCATTGATTGATTAATTGATTGTCTGATTATGTAATGTTTCTGTCTAGCTACCGTACCTACATGAGGCCCAGGTACAAGGTGGCCTACAAGATGGTGACAGAGATGGAGTGGAAGTGTTGCCATGGTTACAGTGGAGAGGACTGCAACGAAGGACCAGTCGGTGGCTCAGGGACCCAGATTTCCACTGCCAGGCCTCGACCCCGTCCAGGACAGGGTGGCAGTGGTACTGGGACCACTGAACAGGGTGTCCCCGGCAACAGATATGGACAAGGGGGAGAAGACAGTGGTGGGTGGATCAAGATAAAGCCTTGGATTCATATTACATTGCATCACTTGTTCATATTATGTTGTTTTTGCATATTGTGTAACTGTGTCCTCGGGGCCCCTCTTCTTTGGCTTGCAACATTAAACAGATGCTTGTCCTGGACAATACTATTGCTATGCAGCTCTTGAACACCAGTTGGAAGCATAGTTCTTTCATATCAGAAGCTGAAAATATGCTGTCAAGAACATGCAACAGCACATCCCTTCCATTGTAAACAACAAGATATAGCAGATGGTACTTTGAAGAGAGGTTCATGAGGGACACACAAACTAGCTGCAGCTTTCTAGTTGTTACAGTGGTCACCTATATACTTCTATACTTTTATACAATTGAACTAAATATGAGTAATGTAACATACAATTATTGCCTCTTAAACTGTTTGCTAGACCATTAATTTTACCTTTTGACAGAGCAAAGACAAATCTTTAAATTTTCCAAGCAATTTCATTAAGGAGTGGGACAAAAGTGCAATTGTGTAGCACACATGCAGTAAATGTTGGAGCTCCTCCACTTACATTAAAGGGGCATTAAGTAATCTATGACCTTTATCAACATCTACCGGTGACCAGAAGGAATTGCACCACATTGCTAGGACTTATCTCCTACTAGTCTTAAGTCTCTGGCACAGTCCCCCCTACCCTTGAAATATGGGGGCCTGTAATTGGCACAAACAATCACAAGTTTGTCAAGTCACAATTTTGTCACATCAATGTCACACTTCACATATTAGTAAGCTGAAGACAAGTAAACTAGTAAAGAGGTAATATATCACCATGCTAAATACTGTCATTTGCATTTATGGCTTGAGAACAGGGCTTGGTCTCCAATAGCTGTGTCCTGAAATCCAAATGGGGGGAGTACAGGCCAGAAAGCGGGTTTTGAAAGCCAGAAATCTCACAGATACAGTATGGTCATTTTGTGCTTTTAATATTAATATTTTACTTTTCTGTGTGTGGTTCCAGGGCAAGGGGACAGTGAGAAGATGAGGCAGCTGGAGGAGAAGATCCAGAGCCTGACCAAGGACCTCCATGACCTGCAGTCCACCCTGAGGGGCATGAATCATCGTTTTCAGGAGGAGATGAACAAACCACGGTTCAGCAGTGGTGGTGGTACTGCTAAAGGTGGAAAGAACCCTGCCGACGCAGCCCAACCGGAGATTAAAGAGACAATCCACAGCATTCAGACCAAGCTGGACCAGCTGGACAACCGCACCCAGGTGAGTCTTGGAAAGAGAGAGTGCAGTTGACTGTACAGTATTTATACTTAACATGTGTGGGCAGTGGTAGCATAATGATTATAGATGTTCGAATCCTTGGAGTGGCTGGTAAAATTTGAGAGATGGTGGATGGGTATTTTTTTATAGCCATGGCTATACTATACTATAGTCAACTTGCTGTGTTAGTTCTTCCCTACAGGCTACAACTTACTTGTGAAGCAAAATATTTTTGTATATGATTTGATATGAAGTATGCTAATATTTCATATTTGTTGAGGCTTTTTGGATGTCATAGACTCCCTGTAATCCATGGTGATTTGCATGTTTCATCCTGACCAGGCCCATGACAAGACCCTGGTCAGCATCAACAACCACCTGGTGAACGGGAAAGGCAACGATCTGGATGGAGGGCTGTCTGGAGGAGGCCTCAGCGGAGGGAAGCTCAACGCCCTGAAGGAGGAGATCCTGAGGGAGCTGGAGAGGAGAGTGTCTCTCTCCTGTTCCTCCTGCCAGGTATTAACAAACTTAATTTTGACAGCATTAGTGAGTTTGTTGCTTCAATAAGACAATTAATCCAAGGTGGCAAACATGATGGGTGTATTATAAATGAGGTGCTTTGCAAACTGCTAATTTCAGGAAATAACTGTAGTCTTCCCTGAATATTAACTAGGAGCTGAACTCAATGTCACATCTAATGTCATTTCAATATACTCCCATTTGAATTAACAATGCAAATGTTTTCCTAAATGTTTAAAAAAATCCTGGTGGCGCAGTCAGCTATGGCATGTAAACACAGCCTCGGTTCAAATCTGGCCAGGGACCACTGTCACATGTCATCTCTCACTCTCCACTGTCAACTATTGAACATCATCAACATTACACACAACCAATAGTAGCAAGTGCAAGAGGTCAGACACAGTGCCTTGACAATATTAATGTGACCATAAAATGATTGTGTACTGTAAGACCAAAGTGCTAGGAAAATAAATAAAATCTGAGACAAGGAGAGCGCTAGAAGGGATTTCTTGTAGTATGTAGATAAATTTAAATTTAATAAATTTATGAAAGAACCAAAATTCATGAATGTTTTTTGTGACAAAGAAGTATGTGCTCCAATCATTCCATCACAGAAAAATAAGATTTGTAGAAATCATTGGAAACTCAAGACTGCCATGATATACATGTTCTTTACAAGTGTATGTAAACTTTTGACCACAACTGTAAATAATGTGGGAACACATGGCAACTTTATTATGTCATCCTGATAGTTATAATGTGTGCTGGCTAGTATATTGCATTTTATTTTTTCAACTAAATTCAATCAGTCACTCAATGTTGAATAAATTCAGATATTGACAAAGAGTTTTCGAGTCATGAATTACTTGAGTATATTTATTAACACAAAGAGCTGAGTACTCTGGACAGAGATTATAAAGCTGGGAGAACAAGGGGGGTAGTTTTGAAACATCTACAAGGTTAGTCTATTCATTAGATGAAAACAAAGAGTATGAAAGTCTCGAGGGTGCATGGCTGTCTGAGGGTGTCTGAGGGTGCACGGCTGTCTGACACATGTCCTGGATAGGCCTATGATACGCAAGGCACTTATTCAGTGCATGGTGTCAATTATGAACTTCTGAACCTGGACACGCATGAGACTTTCACATTTCATCATATCACGCCAATCGTAATAAGTATACAAGAAAACACACCTGACACCTCAATTCTTCTACACTCAAGAAGGTTGACAAACACCATATGTGGATAAAACTGATTTTCTCTTCCAGTCCCAGTGGCCAGAATACAAGCGCCCCTACAGGATGCCTTGGTACCAGAGGGACAAGATGCCTGCTTCTCTATTGAGCTCTCTGCCTCGGTTATTGGGACTTGGTTCTTAAACGGTACTCAGCTGCAGGAGGAGGAGCGTTATTCCATGCGTCGGTCACGAACACATCAATCTCTTCGCATTCGAGGAGTGCGTGAAACAGACAATGGAGCTGAAATTACCTTCATTGCCTATGGCATTCGGGATTCTGCAGCATTATACATTCAAGGTATGTATTAGTCACATGCACAAAATTGTTTTGGCAACTCAAGCTTTTCTGAAATGTCTACATGAGCTTTTTTTCCTCATGATCTTAATGGCACTGACACACATGGCAAAGACAACCCTTATTTATAACTCAATAACATTATTCTTTATGAAAAGCGATAATCAGTCAATCTGTTCTCATACAATGTTTGTATGATATCTTACGAAAAGTTATGCAACCTTGATTGGTACTATACCTATGCATGGCCAACCGCATAACCTATCACTGCCCTAAATCAGCTTTTGTGTAGTTTACAGTTAAGGTTAGGATAAAGGTTAGGTTTGGGCAACTAAAACTTTGGTTAAGGTTCGGCAACTAAAACAACCTGGTTAAGGTTAGAGTAATGTTATGGTCATCGTTAAATAAGAAAAACTGCACATTATATTTTTACACAGTAGAAACCTTCATTGTATGAGTCAGAATGTGGGTTGCCGGAGTTAAAGGCAAGGGTATACACCCATTCACCACCCTGACCTCCACACTACTACTCTCCACAGCACTATTCCAATGTCAAACTACTGTCTCTTTCACACAATTCCTACAATATCATATGAAATTATGGTGCATTACTTTTTCTAACTATAACTACAAATTTGAGAACAGGCTGAATCAGTGATGTAAAAATTCCTCATCGTTTTTCCGAAATTTGCAGCTCCTCTTGTGAAGTTTTCACCACTGTCAGAAATGGATCGTAATAAATTTGTAGAAGTTGGAAATCCCATTGTGCTCTACTGTGAGCTGTCAGACCCTGCAGCTCCAGTGCATTGGTACAAGAATGGGGTGGAATTACAAACGATAGAGGGTCTTCATATCCAATCAGAGGGCACCATGAGGAGAATTGTCATCCAATCGGCTGAGTTCTCACATTCGGGAGTGTATTGCTGTGATGCCATTGATGATGTCATCAGATTCAATGTGGAAGTAGAGGGTGAGTGGCAAGTGCTTCTTGCAAAAGTTATGTAATTTCTGTCATGGTGACTAACATTCTTTATTGTGACCTTTTTACTTTTTTCTGATCTTTTTGCTCAAGCATATGTTTAATCTTGCCTTATGAAGTCTGACATATCAAAACAAAGAGTAAATTATTCATAAAAACAGCCCATGCACACTTAACAACCATCATAATATCTAAACATCCATAGCCCCACCTGTGAAGTTCTCAGCAATTCCAGATGCTGAGAGGAACAAGACCATCCAAGCAGGCTGCTGCATGGTTTTACAATGTGAGCTCTCAGATCCCTCTGCCCAGGTGCACTGGTACAAGGATGGGTCCAAGCTCCTTCCTCAAAGTGGAGTCGATATTCTAACAGACGGCTTGGCAAGGACATTGATTGTCCAGTCTGCAGATTTTTTCCACTCTGGGTTATACAGCTGCAAGACAAAGGGTGACACCATCATGTTCAGTGTGGACGTCAAAGGTGACTTGAAGTTTTACTTTAAGCGTATGAAAAATTAATAAGCACTCTCTCAGCAAAGCTACTAACTATGATGACACACTTGTGTGTTGCTCTTCTTCTTGCCACTTATTAAAAGTGCAGCTATAATGTCCCCTTTTCTTTTATTACAATAGAGCATGTTAGCAATTTTGAATTCATGAAATTTGGCTCATGAAATTCTTATTAATCTTTAGGAGTGGCATGTAAGGTTGGCTTAAGGTTGATCTAAGATCTAAACATATTTATAGCTCCACCTGTGAAGTTCTCAGCAATTCCAGAGGAAATGAGGACCAAGTCCATCGAAGCAGGCTGCCCCATTGTACTACAGTGTGTGGTCTCAGACCCCGAGGCCCACGTTTGCTGGTACAAGGGTGGGATGCAGCTCATTTCAAACTTGTGTTGTCCTCTGAGAGGATTAGAAATCCACTCAGAGGGCAACACGAGGACCTTAGTTGTCCAGTCTGCAGAGCTGTCCCACTCTGGTGTGTACAGTTGCACCACAGAGGATGATACCATGGAGTTTCAAGTGGAAATCAAAGGTGACTTTGCACTTTTTATCTTGTGCAATAATAATGTAACCCCACCTACTCTTTCTAGATGCCACTAATAATCCCTGCTTTCTGTGATTTGAGATAGTGCTCCATGCACATAGCCACACAGAACTGTGAACTAATTATGTTATTACTATTTGTGATCATTTGTTTTGTGACTGCTGTGGCTCTCCTTGAATGTACTTGAAAATCTCCAGGTCCTTTTATCTTCTACTCACCAGATCAGTTTTTGCAAGATATTCATTTCCACAGCCTCAATTTTTCTGAATTCCCAATGCTAGCTATACCAGGGAAGTTCACAACCATCTTTGAAGATGAGAGAACCAAGTCACTTGAAGCGGGCAGACCTTTTGAACTGGAATGTGAGGTTACAGACTCCACTAGGCATGTCTGCTGGTACAAAGATGGAGTAAAGCTTTTGCCCCAGAATGGCTGGGGCATTCATTCTAATGGCACTTTGAGGAGACTCATTATCCCCTCAGCTGAGCTCTTTCACTCTGGGTTATACAGCTGTGAAACCTCTGATGATACTATCCATTTCTCTGTGGATATCAAAGGTGATTTTTTTATTTGTTGAATTTTAGAGTAATCTCTAGAGCTTTCTGGAGACTAGTTTCAACTAACATTTACACTATGCATATCTGTCTGTGGTGTTTTGTGTAAAGTTGTATCTGTTTTATAAATCATGGAAAAATTATCCTTGAAATACATGAGAATATGAAACTACTTTTTATGTAATGCTTGAATGTATGAGTTCACCTCTTTGATTCTGGTCTGAGAAATTACAGATTAGTCCATTTGGGAAAGCTGTACCTATAGCCCTTCTCTTAATTAAAATGTAGTTATGCTCTGTAACGTCCAGAATTATAATATGAATATCATCTTTAGCTCCAACGTTGCCATTGTCACCCTCACTGGAGGTTGTGAAGAGCCAGTCACTTGAAGCAACCTGCCCCATTGAACTGCCCTGCGAAATCTCAGACACTGCTGTCCAGGTGTCATGGCAGAAGGATGAAGAACATGATTCCAAAAGTCAGCCTGACTTTGAAATAGAAGGCATCAAGAAGACCCTTGTTATTGAACCAACTCACCCGTCCAACTCTGGGACATACTATTGTGCAACAGCGGATGATGTTGCCCAGTTAATTGTGCAAAATCAAGGTGACTGTCAAATGTTGAGTTTCTTATTTCAGTTGTAACTAACTTGGATTCTGTAGCTTTTGGATTAGCATCTTGGCTGTTACCATACTTAGATAATATATATAAATCTTAGTTATTGAGATTAGCACTTTAAAGTCATTTGACAGCATTCAAAATAACTTACACTAAAATTATCCCCCCAATGATTATCTGTAGTGCCACCTGTGACATATCTGCTTGGTCCTGAAGTTGAGAAGACCAAGCCCATAGAAGCATGCTGCCCAATTGTTCGGCAATTTGAGATTTCAGATCCCATTGCCAAAGCCTGCTGGTACAAAGATGGGACCCAGATCTACCCAAAAGGGGAACTTGACAGTGAATCAGAGAGCAGCAAAAGGACTATGCTCCTCCAGTCAGATGGCCTATCCTGTGATGGGAGGTTTGGCTGTGAAAGAACTGGTGATGCGCAGTGTAATGTGGACGTAAAAGGTGGTGTTCCACATGCATCTGCACAATTAAGAATCAGTCAAAAGTATTTAGCTACATACCTGAAGCTATCACCCAGCTCATTGTTTTCTCTTTGGCTTTGTCCAAACAGCAGAACAGTGTCACTCTGGTGATGCGAGTGGTGAGATAGCTGATGCATCTGCCCAAAACACTGTGGATGTGAAAGGTGATTTGATATATTTCAACAGTCATCCATTTTAACCCAGCACATACATGCCACTAACAACAGTGGTGAATTTTATAATTAGTTCCATCTCTTGAGGTTTTTTTAAATATATATTTCTTTCCATTTCAAAAATGCTTTGAGTCATATTGTCATCCCTGATCTCATATCATTTCCTGCTGTTTTTGGCTCTTAATCAAACATCTGGGTGTTTTATAGATGCTCTTCATACTAACATATACAGTATGTTGTGTTTGTGATGTCACTTTCCATTTTAACAGCCATCTTTTTATGCTTGTAACAAGCAGCTTTCAACTCTTGAAGCCCATCTTATGTCTTGTTCATCACCAAATCATGTCATTCACTTTGCTGCCCTGAACCTCTCCCCGTTGCAATGACAATGACCTCTTATCAAAAAGGAGAAAATTAATGTACTTTATGGATATTTTTTCAAAGGAATTACTAAGACGTTGGCGCACAGATTCATAGTATTACAGTATTGGGAGTCCACTGTAGTGGTAAAAAGGACTGATTGTCCTCAATATCAGACCAAGTCTGGTCGCCCTTCTTAACTGTTTGTCTTTGCAATGGATTATCCCATAACTTCATGCTAACCCACAATGATGTACAGTTCTATTTTGAGAAGAACTATTGAGGCAAACAACTTCTGAACACCTTTCTCACAATGCCTATAGCTACACCACCAAGGCTCTCACCTGACCAACGGATTCAGCAGAACAAGTCCATTGAAGAGGCTCATCCTGTTGAAGATGACTGCATGTTTTCAAAACCAAATTCTGAGATCTTCTACAGTAAGAGAGGAGAACCTCAGACATATGAAGAACATTCCAGGAAAAAGCCAACTCTTCAGTCAGCATATCAATATAACACTGAACAGCCCAACACTGTCCATTCAGAAGAGCTCTCCAACAATCAGCAAAGAGTAAATGTCCATTCTGTGGAGTGCTGTAATTCTACACAGCCAACAATAGTCCAACCCGGTGAGCAACATCAGTATATACAGCCTGCAGAAGCACAAATTGAAGACTCCAGTTATGACATACAGCAAGTAATAGCCCCATCTGACAAGCTTGATAGTCTCCTTCAGACAGCAACTGAGTTCTGTAATTCTGTGCATACTGCAACTGTCCAATCGGAGGAGTTCTCTAACTCCCTCAAGACTGTAACTGTCCAATCAGAGGAGCTCCATAGCTCCATAAAGACTGCAACTGCCCAATCAGAGGAGCTCTGTAATTTCTTACGGACTGCAACTGTCCAATCAGAGAAGCTCTGTAACTGCTTACAGACTGCAACTGTCCAATCAGAGGAGCTCTGTATCTGCTTACAGACTGCAACTGTGCAATCAGAGGAACTCAGTTACTCCCCTCACACAGCATCCCTTCAGTCAAAGGAGTTTTATAACTCGCTACAGGCAGCAACTGTGCAATCAGGGGAGCTCTATAACTTGCTGCAGACTG
>OOFE01002325.1:11106-44839 GCA_900323365.1 Monocentris japonica | reverse complement strand
ATATACAGCCTGCAGAAGCACAAATTGAAGACTCCAGTTATGACATACAGCAAGTAATAGCCCCATCTGACAAGCTTGATAGTCTCCTTCAGACAGCAACTGAGTTCTGTAATTCTGTGCATACTGCAACTGTCCAATCAGAGGAGCTCTGTAACTGCTTACAGACTGCAACTGTCCAATCAGAGGAGCTCTGTAACTGCTTACAGACTGCAACTGTCCAATCAGAGGAGCTCTGTAACTGCTTACAGACTGCAACTGCCCAATCAGAGGAGCTTTGTAACAGTTTACAGACTGCAACTGTCCAATCAGAGGAGCTCTGTAACTGCTTACAGACTGCAACTGTGCAATCAGAGGAACTCAGTTACTCCCCTCACACAGCATCCCTTCAGTCAAAGGAGTTTTATAACTCGCTACAGGCAGCAACTGTGCAATCAGGGGAGCTCTATAACTTGCTGCAGACTGCAACTGTCAAATCAGATGACCTCTATCACACCGGAAAAACAGTACCTATCCAATCAGAAGTGCTGTATCACTCCATGAAGAAAGTCAAAGGAGAAGACTTTTATCACACCATGCAGATAACAGAAGACCAATTAGACAGCACAATTAACTCTGAGCAAAGATCATCTACCCAGTCGTCAGAGCCCTATTATGTCAAGCAGACATCCACTGTCCAATCAGAAGAGATCTATCTATCAAGGGCATGTGACAGTCATTGGGGTGACGATGTCATTGCAATTAAGGTGGCTGTTGAAGGTGATTTAAATGGTTAGCATTATCAAACAAGGAAATGGATGGGCACAATGTTCACATTGTGTAAAATCAAGAGATTGTTTATCACAATCCTTGACATTTTGATAATTTCTAGATTTACTTACTCAAATTAGTTCACACTAAAAATACTGAAAGTAGTCATTGTGAAACTTTGAGCTTGGGTGGTCTGTGACTTTTGAAAATTGTAAATATATTAGGTCCAAAGCCTAACTAGAATGCATATCTAACAAACAGTCCTGTTACAACACTAATATGACATATCTGTGCATTAAGATACATCTATTTTAAGGACTTAATGAGTGCTAAGTAATTTAGAGGTACTGGCATGACTATTCTCAGTTGTGAGAGTTTGCTCTTCTCTTGATTGGAAGCATAGTTTCTTATAATAACAGTGATGCAATTCTCTCTTGATATCACCTCAAACATCCCCAGCTCCACCTGTGAGAATTACAGCACCTTGTGAGGCTGAGAGGAACAAGTCCGTTGAAGTTGGTGATGCCATAGTGCTGCGATGTGAGATATCAGATCCTAAAGCTCAAGTTACTTGGTACAAGGACGGAATAGAGCTACTTGAAGCAAATGGGAAAGACATGCAGTCAGAGGGTTCCATAAGAACATTGGCTTTCCAATCAGCGATGCTGTCTCATGCAGGGGTTTACAGCTGCAAAACAACAGATGATGAAATGCAGTTTCATGTGGATGTTAAAGGTGATGAAAGTTATTTTCTTGTTTTGTATATAGATTTTGGTGAGGCTAGATTAGTGCATCCAATTTGCTTTTGTATAGCAAATGAAAACAAAGGGATGCAAGTTCTCACTTCAAGACCTGGAAAAAATATTGCCTGGGATAAAGAAAAATCAACCTGAGTAAATAGGCTTTATACATTTCAAAGTTCACTTTTTTGACAGAAAGGAAGCAAACCTTAAGAGAATGTTATAGAATCAAGACCATCAAATCTCAAGATTAACTTTGCCCCATTACAATTAAAGCAGAGTAGCTGTAGAGCTCTATGAATAGCATAGATGGGTCAAAGTGCAAAGGCTTTGCTCCCACATCATTAATTAAAATAATTAAATAAAACCACCAGTCTCTGCTTCATTTGCAATCAAATGTAAAAGTTGAGCCAAAACATGTTAACCCTAAAAGACTAACCATCTTTAGTAGCTCACTCCAAGTTTAAGAGCTTTTTCACATTTCAACTTTAACAACGGCACCTTGTGCCATAAACATTGGTCCACAATTTTGGGTGAGGATAGTGTATAACAGTATTATAATATGCTGCAATTAAGTCTTCAGTTTCAGGGAATTTTGCTTTGCTTCATTTGGCATATTTAACAGTACCTGTTTCATTAACCAATTATATTTTTTATATTCAACCCTGTAGCTCGACTTCTGAAGTTTTCAGCTATATCTGAAGCTGACCAGAAAAAGACTGTCATGGCAGGCTGTCCCATTATTCTACAATGTGAGCTCTCAGACACCACTGGACAAGTCTATTGGTACAAGGATGGAACAAAGCTCCTACCTCGAAATGGAGTAGACATCCAATCAGACGGAAATTTGAGGAGTCTAGTTGTCCAATCAGCAGAGCAGGCTCACTCAGGGGTATACCGTTGTGAGACAAAGGATGATGATATCCAATTCACTGTGGAAGTAAAAGGTGACACTCAGAAACTCTCAGGTACCCAATGTCTTGCACTGGCAACTAACTATGACAGCTCGTGGTTTATTCATGTTTGGCTGATCACCTAACAGATTGGTTCATTGTTCGGCTCCCCTAATTTGTACCAGGTTTCCCCTGAAATAATAGTTTGGCCAATTTAACTGATACAAGTGGTTAAAACATAGACAAAAATGGTTAACTCGGTATGGTGATACTTAACAACCCCCAATAACGACCAATCATTTTGCCCATTTTATATGCTACTTTTACTACTTTAATGAGTAAAGAGACATATTCATTATAAAACACGCAGCTACACTCTGCAGCTACTTTCATTGTGAATGTCAAATGTCTTAAGAAGACTAACGTTTAATTGTCTTAATCTTTTTCATTAAGGTAATTAACAGTAATTTCTGTGCATTGAACACAGCTCCTTTTCTAATGAAAGCGTTTCTTCCTAACTTCCTGCGTGTATCTTCCAATCTGTGCTTTTCCTGTCAGTGTATCAAAATTGTGGATAACTTTGAAATTGCACAACTTGATTCTTGCACTTCCTGCTCTTTGGTTGAATGTTTTTCTTTTTGTCTTTGTTGAGTCAGGAGTCTTGTGTTTATGTTGTTCTGTCTATTCTGCTTTGTTCTGAGGGACTTGTCATCTTTTTGATGTATTGGCTACATTTTATGTCCTATCTTGAAATTCTTTAAAATTGAATATGTTAATTATTTGAATTCAGGTCCAAGCATTAATTTTATTGAAATATTATTTTTGCGATCACTGAAACCTATAGCGCTACATGTGAAGTTCTCAGAGATTCCAGAGACTGAGAGGAACAAGTCCATCCAAGAAGGCTCCTCTATGGTTCTCCATTGTGAACTTTCTCATGATCCAACTACTCAAGTCTACTGGTACAAGGATGGGATTAAACTCCTACCACAAAGTGAAATAGAAATTCAGGCAGACGGTCTAACAAGGACGCTATTCATCCATTCTGCTGAAAATACACACAGTGGCACCTATGAATGTTCAACAGCGGATGATACCATCACATTTAACGTGGACATCAAAGGTGATTTATTTATACCCTGCATATAATCTTATTACTATTATATATACATCACAAGCTTGAGTATTACTGCCACAAGTAAACTATATGGTTTACAAATAACCCATACCACATGATCCATCTTGTTATATGGTGTGAATGGAGATAAATATGTACTCCCTTTTGAATGTTGGAACATGATATGAACACTGTGTGTTTTGACCAATCTAGAATTCTGAATTCAACTCTTCTTCAAAACCTCACTATTCCCTTCCCTTACATCCCAATACCTTTTAGGCCGATCGCCAAAGATCATGCCAGTCCTGACATCAGAAAGATACAAGTCCATTGCAGTTGGTTCTCCAATTATTCTCCAGTGTGAGCTCTCAGACCCCATTGCCCAGGTGTCCTGGTTTAAAGATGAGGTGGAGCTTTTTTCCAAAACTGGCCTTGATATGAAAAGAGATGGCAGCTTCAGGAAGCTAATGATTCATTCTGCTAAGGTCTCTGACTCTGGCCTCTACAGCTGTTGTCTTGCTGAAGATGTTGTGACATTCCAAGTGGAGGTCCAAGGTGATTTTCTTTTATTGCTTTTATTTATAACCTTCAAGGTGTGGGGTGAACATAATTATAACCTAGCCAACCTTAAATTAAATTCCCCTTCTCCTCTCCCTGCACCTCTTAGCATAATTACTCTTGAAACCTTCTGACTTCAAGTTGAGACACAGTATATTTTTGTAACACTGTACGTATATCTGGATCTCTCAGTATGTCTTAACAGTGCTCTTCATATCATTTAAAAAATAACAGCTACTCCTGTAAGGTTTTCAGCACTTCCAGAAGTCGCAAGAAACAAATTTGTTGAGGCAGGCTGCCCGATTATGCTGCAGTGTGAGGTTTCAAAGCCTTCTGCCCAAGTCTATTGGCACAAGGATGTAGTAGAGCTACTCCCACAGAGTGAACTTGACATCCAATCAAAAGGAAAACTGAGGGCAGTTGTGATTAAATCAGCAGAAGTCAGACACTCTGGAGTGTACAGCTGTGAAGCTGCAGATGACCATATAGAATTCAAGGTGGATGTTGCAGGTGATCTGAGTATTTTGAGTTTTGTCAAAATCACTAACTTGTTTCAATTAATGCTTTGCTATTAGAGCAAGCTATAAACTTTCTTTCATAATATCCTAAGCTAATGTATACTAGCAGCCATTTACTTACTGTACTTACTTTCTAGGATTCTGGTGGATACAATAGAACCTGATAGAAAATTTCACAGTGTGGTCATTTGTACTTATAAATGATCTTGGATAAGCACATAAGGGATATAAGGTAGTTAAAAAAATAACACCAGTGACTTGCGGGTCCAATGTTGTTCTTGCCTTTATAGATGTAAATACCTCAAACGATTTTCATATAATATAGTGATTTTCATGAATTTGAACATGTTCAAACATATTTAGAAAGACTGGAAGCCTATAGCAGTGATACATCTGCACATAATAACTGGCAAATATCCCAATAATAGAGAGGAAAAGATCCTGAATAAAGGTTTGTGGTATGATATATCAAGGCAGGAATAAAAAGGACTCACATTTCGAAAACACCCGCAGTGTCCTGCAGTAAAATGCATGTACAGTAGATATTTAGTTTTAACAATAAAAAGACTGCTCTCGTAAAAGCAGCTAATTTGAAGTTGGAATGACTCAGGTACTACTATACTGAAAGTAATGCCAACTAATAGCTTGAGCGTTTGAAGACTTTAATCCTTTTGAACTTAAAGAGTGACTTCACTACGATCCTTGGTATTTGCAAACTTCTAAACTTTTATATACCCTCTGTTCAGTCTGGAGCCAAAAGTCAACTTCATGACCTTCAGCCTGTAAATGCATAATTCACCCAAATGTATAACCTGAATTGTGGCATGTTGATGTTACCATATCAAGTCTGAATACTATATGTTACTGTTACATGAATCAAAAATACCAATAGCACCAGTTTGGTTCTCAGCTCTTCCAGAGGCTGAGAGGAGCAAGTCTGTTGAAGCAGGCAACCCCATCATACTGCAATGTGAGATCTCAGACCCCACAAGCCAGACCTGCTGGTATAAGGATGGAATAAAGCTCCTGCCAAAATTTGGAATAAACATCCAATCAGAGGGCAGTAAGAGGACACTAGTTATCCAATCGGCCACGTCTTCATGCTCTGGGGTGTACAGTTATAAAACCGATGATGATTCAGATTTCAACGATTTCTATGTGGAGGTGAAAGGTGAACTGAAAGCAAAGCTTTTCCATAGATGCAAACTTTGAGATGCAACTAATAACCTTTTTTTTGCCAGATCATGTGATACTTGAGCCATGGACATTTTCATTTTAATTTGCTGTTAGAAACTGCCATTCCATTCCTCTTATATGTTGAAGCGAGGAATTCTTGTCCATAAAACCCCATATTCATCATAACTGATCTTTTCCCTCCTAAATGTCCTGGTTTGATCAGGACATTTAGAAGCTGTTCATTTAATGCTTTACATTTGAGAAGACATTAGAGGACAAAGGCATGTACTATCATGACTCTCCCGTTTTTCCTTGCACAGCTTTTAGTAACCTTTTCCCTTTGCTTCAACAGTGGATAGACAATCTTATAAAGACTAGAGATACCTAGACAATCACCAGGCCTTGAGATCAGAATGCTAACCTGTGAAAACCTGGCCTTAAAACTAGCGTGTGTGAACATAATAATGAATCCTCCTTTCAACAAACAACTCATTTCTTTTGTATACTGTTTTCTGTAGCTCCACCAGTAACATTTGCTGATATCCCAGAGGAGGACCTTTTCAGAAGTGTTGTGGAACAAGACCAGCTTGTTCTGTCATGCGAAGTGTCAAGGGCTGATGCCATTGTCCAGTGGTACATGGATGGAGTTGAAATCCAACCAAGTGACAACATTACAATACAAGCAGATGGCACCACAAAAATTCTGACTATCCATTCAGCTCAACTGTCAGACACAGGCACATACACATGTCGCGCAGGAGACAGCGCTTTAATGTTCAAGGTTAACATACGAGGTAACAAACAAAATGTCTGGAAAAAAAATTCTGACACGCTTACGGCTATTCATGAACTAACAAACAATCTGACCTGAAAACTGCACTTAAATGCATTTAAATTACCTTTATTAAAATGTAAAGTAGCTTGTGGGTAATGTTTTAATTTCATGCAATCTTTCTCTGAAGAACCTCCAGTGATGATAGTCTACCCCAAGGAGGATGTCCATCTTGACCGCTACGTCCCTGAGGAAATCATTCTCAGCTGTGAACTGTCTCGTCAAAATGGTGTTGTCAGCTGGTACAAGGACGGTCAAAAGTTGCAGGACAGTGAAAACATAAAGCGAAAGATTGAAGGCCCTTATCGAAGACTGAAGATTCTTTGTAGCGGTGTCGAAGATTCTGGAGAATATGTCTGTGATACAGCTGATGATTCAATATTCTTTCACCTTAGTATTACAGGTAAAATCCCTGGACATTGCGTAGATATTATGTAGGTATCTGAATATTGTGATCTTGTGTAGCCCAATAGGTAGAGCATTAACCTGCCAAAGTTAGGGTTCATTGCTCAATGAGGTCACCCATAATCAAAGACGTATTCAATGACGGTCCTGCAGGTGATCTGCCAAATGGCATGGCATGGTGACAATGGCCCATGACTTGGGCTAATATGTAACAAGCACCTCCAAGACAACAATGCAAGTGTCTTGTAACATTTAATAAACCAATAAACAATGACTAATATGGATTATGGTGGTCTTTTTCAGAACCTCCAGTGCGGATTGTGTCTCCAAGCCAGTCTCAAATGGAACTGTGCCAACAGACTTCTGAGAGGATGGTACTGAGTTGTGAGATCTCACGGCCCAATGCAGTGGTGCGCTGGTATCGAGATGGACTCGAAGTAGAGGAGAATGACAACCTCATTCTAGAGGTGGATGGTGTCTACAGGAGACTTATTATACCTGAGACCACTGTCAAAGATTCAGCGGAATATGTGTGTGATACTGCTGATGACTCCATGACGTTCTTTGTAAACATAGCAGGTACAAACTTAACGTATTAAAAAATACATTATGACAGAGTTTTTTTTTCCTTCACTGAACAAATTATCTTTGACACATGCATCACTACATATAACCATCTTTTATATAACTTTCCTTCCTGCACAGAGCCACCGGTTCGCTTTGTGCGTCCAAGGAAGATGGCAAGCGGCGTAGAAAAATTTGTTGGGGAGACTTTGGTCCTAGACTGTGAGGTTTCCAGATCGAATGCTGAGGTCACTTGGAAGAAGAATGGAGAGGAAGTAGAAGATTCCAGAAATGTCACCATCCTTGAGGATGGTGTCATGCGCCAATTAACCATTCACTCACTAACAATACAAGATGCTGGGCAGTATGTCTGTGATGCAAAGGATGATGTCATGGATTTCCATGTAAAAGTGAAAGGTAAGTAATCATATATGAAGTTAGATCAATCATTTGATGGCATTAGAGTGAAACTCACTATTTATTGCTACTGAAGTTATTAGCTGTCTTGAGTTCTTTGCTTGAAAAATAATAGCCTTTTAGATAAAGTTATCCTCTATGTTTTTAAATACTGAGCAATGACCAGCAGGTAATGTTTTTTGTCCAAAATGAGTATATAGGGGTTTGAACTGAAACCACTAATATAGTCATGTGATTCTGTTCCAATGAAAATGTCTCCCCTTCAACAGCTTGTTTTTCTGCAAATTTTCAGAGTTGCCTGTGAAAATCCTAGGAAAAACTGATGCAAAAACAGAAAAGCAGTTCTTGGTATCAGATGATATAATTTTAGTGTGTGAGCTCTCAAGATCCAATGCCTCAGTCAACTGGTACAAAGATGACCAGCTAATTGATCACAGTGAGCGGTATTGTAGTGAAGAGCAAGGAGCTTTCCGGTCATTGGTTGTCCTTAATGCTGGGCTAGAAGATTCTGGAGAGTACACCTGTGATGCAGTTGATGATAAGATGGTGTTCTATATCACTGTCAAAGGTAGTCACATTACAAACCAATACATTACAATTTTAGCTATCTTGGAAACAAATGTCAGTGTCCACTTCTTACTCGAGTCATGTAGTGTCCAGTGTTGTTTATTAATGTGTACCATGTTGTCTGTATTGGCTTTGCAAACCACATATCCCTCAGGACAACAAATGGCATCATGCCTTGTATCTTGTATCTTTAGAGCTTCCAGTAAGGATCATTGGAAACTCTGGCAGCCCGGAGCATCATATCCTGGTAGTGGGAGATGACCTAATTTTGGAGTGTGAGGTGTCTCAGCCAAATGCCTCCGTTCAGTGGTTATGGAATAACAAGTTACTGAAACCAGACACACATATCACAATTGACAGCTATGACTTTGTGAGGAGGCTTGTTCTCACTGGACTTCAGCCCTCAGACTCTGGAGAGTATATATGTGATGCCATTGATGACAAAATGATAACATTTGTTGAAGTCCAAGGTAAGATTCAAATTATTTCTAAAAACGTGTCAGCTTTCATTATTTCTATAGTTTTTGTTTGAGGAACATGTTTCATGTGTGGACATTTCCGAGGCATCTTAAATCTCTTTTCTCTTAGAGCCACCAGTCAAGTTTGTGAATAAACAAGCAAATACTAACCTCTCTGCCTATGAAAATGAGAGAGTTACACTGTGTGCCATCGTAAGCCAAGAGAGAGCTAATGTCCGGTGGCTGAAAGATGGACAATTATTGAATGAAGACAACATCCACATCTCTAGTGAGGGTAATACCCACAAGCTCACCATTAATCCTCTGCAGCTGTCAGATGCTGGAGAATATGTCTGTGACGTAAACACAGATGAGATGTATTTCACTCTTTTTGTCAAAGGTAAATTATAGATTCCTATTCCTAGATAGATATTGTGAATATTTTACTTGCATAATAAAATAACTGCTAAAGAGTCTCTCTGAAATAATCATATTAATTCATTCTACTATTCTACTATCTACTTTCTATCAGAAATGAAAGTGAAATTTATCAGATCTCTGGAGAATGTTGTGGCTCTGAAGGACAGCAGCCTTACATTGCGATGTGAGATCAGCAAGCCTAAAGGAGATGTCCAGTGGTTAAAAGATGGCCAGGAGATCTCTCCAAACCGTCGACATACAATAAGGGCACAAGGTCGAGAGCGAAGCTTCACTATCCACCAACTAGTGGATGAAGATGCTGGGGAATATGCCTGTGAATCTATAGATGACAGGACCTTGGCTACTGTCAGTGTAGAAAGTAAGTACATTAAAAAATTTCTAACTTAATAAGGCAGATAAGGTTAAAAACATATCCCACTACCATGAACCTCTGTCAAGGTAAGTCAGAAGGAGAAAAAAGAAAGAAAAATGCAGAATAAAAAAGTCTTCTTGTGCCAAGTTCAAATTTAGGGTGCCAAGAATCTAATCCAACTGAACTTTTTGCCTTCAGCCCCTCACACTGTCGAGTTCATTGCGGAGCTTCATAACATCACAGTCTGTGAAGGGGAAGATGCGATATTTAAGTGTGTGGTTTCACCAGAGGACACTCAACTGGTGTGGCACCTGAATGGCAAGCCAGTAGCACGGAATGAGCGGTCTGTCATTTCAAGTAACGGACTGTGCCACATGCTCTGCATCCACAACTGCCAGGTTTCAGATAGCGCGAGAGTGACAGCAAATGCAGAGGGGTTGGTATCTGAGGCAAACCTCCAGGTTCAAGGTGGGTGTTTGTCTCATCCATTACCACTATCAGGCCCCCCAGGATTCCGTGATCACATTTTTTAGAAAAAAACTGGATGGACTGCGTAAAAATAGAAAAACCACAGAATCATACAGAAAATAGTCCAGAATTGCCTGCAATTGGCACCATCGCTAGATGTCAGTAGGGGGCTATTTACTTCTAGTGTGCAGCCCTATGTGTTTTTTCTGCTTCACAGCTTTAGTGCTATGCACATTGGCCATGGAGCGATTTATTCGACCTGTTCAGTCCAAGTCAAAGTTTAGAAATATCTTTGTTGCCCAAAGAGCCTGGTCTCCATCTCCAGATTTCAATGAGGATGATGGAAAGCTCTTTTGTACAGTGTGCAGTAGGGTGGGTTGGTTGAATGGGGTGGTTGAATCCAGCCCTCTGATTGGTCGATAGCTGTGGTATATATCCTATATACCACGCTTACCATGGCAAGTGTTACATATTACTCTGGCTTAACAGGAAAAAAAATGGGAACATTCTATGCAGGTCAGAGATTAACTTTGGTCATTGCTTCAGACTACTGAACACAAAATGGCCTTTTTGTAATTTCTTAAGTAAAATATAAGATATTGCATGATGAAAATGTATGGTAATATATGGAGATCATTCAGTAAATGTTTAATAAAAGCAATAACCCACTCCAGGCCATGATATATGGAATTTATATCACGCACCTTAATTGTGATATAAATTCCATGAGTAAATCGTGATTACATTAAAAGGGAAGAGAAATTACTACACATTTATTATAATATGGATATAATATAATAAGCCTATTTTGAGATTTTCTATCTGTACTGTGGAAGCCTGCGGGGCCTGCACTATGATGTTAATTTTCATGATGGATCAGACCAGTCATATTTTTTTGTTGTATCCCTGGAATTCTATATTTTCATAGTGCCTGCACCATTACAAATAATTTTATTTGCTACTCAGTCACCTAATATCTCCCCAGTTGTTACAATAATGGTAATCCACAGCAGGTTTATACTATTTCTAGAACTGGAATGAAAGTGTACATTGAAAGTAAGGGAGAAACAGTACGTTTTCTAAATGCCTGCGTACCATTAGTGCCACATCAGCGTGCATGTGATAAATAATGACCCCTTCAGACAAGCTTAAATTGTTGAAGAGGCGCCTTTCACAGCTAGCGCTTAGCAGCTTCTGTTAGAATTCCTCTGATAACTGACAGAGACAAGTGGCTTAGTGGGTTGGGGCGGGGTGTGACACAGTAGGAGGCAGGGCTACTGAGAGGTTGCTGTCCTCTCTCTGTACTTGAACTTGTGATGTAACATTCCTGATTTTGTTTGATGAAAATACTTTAAGTTGTATTTTGTTGCTTACGCATTGCTTTTATTTTGGAAAAATGTTTGAGTTTCCAAGCTGCTGAACAGTATACCATATAATTACACAGCATTAGTCCTCAAACTAACTGGAAACATATAAAAGCACACATTGAATAGTCAGTGTGATAGATACTGCTGTCCAGTAATTCTTTGTATTCCTGTTCAGAGCAACAGGTGTTGTTCACAAAAAACATGGTGGCTGTTGTAGCAGAAGAGTTCAGCGAGGCAACTCTAGAGGTGGAGGTGAATCTGAATTCTGGAGAGGTTCAGTGGATGAGGCAAGGGGTGCTGATCCACCCTGGAGCCAAGTATACACAGAAACACAAGGGCCAGAAACACAGTCTCACCATCCACAAAGTTGCCATGTCTGACCGGGGCACCTACAGCTGTGAAACCCTCCATGACCGCACGCAAGCCCAGCTCACCGTGGAACGTGAGTGCACACGTGTTCTCACTATGCACTGTTGTTGTTTGTTTACCACCGTTGCTGATGACCCAGCTTCTTGCACACTCTCCGTCGTTGTTGCTTCTGAAGGCAAACTCAATTAACTGAGTAGGAGTAATTTGAGTGACGGGGGTCTGGGGTGGCACTTGTTGTACTGGAACATGATGGGTACGAACAGGTGATTGCCTAATAGCCCAAGCTGACTTTCAGGCTGAGGTTTCTGTATTGACACAGGATCACTGGAGCCCTGATAATTTCATTCGGCATGTCAGATGCGAATCGGATTGGGGTTTTAAAGGAAGTGCTTGTTGAGTAACTATTTACCTGGCTGTTAAAGAGTTAGAATTACATCTACAAACAAACACGCACCCCTTACTTTTTCAGGAGCAGCTAACTCTACACCCTATTAAGACCTATTAGTATTGGCATCATCTAGTGATTAAGACATACTTGTGTGGCATACTTTATTTGTGCATGCTTCTTAGGTGTCTTAGTTCTGTGATCTGCAGGCTCGTGGGTGAGTTAGGGGCTGTCCTTTCAACACTAGTGTGGGTGGGAAGGGGAAAGTCTGGACTTCAGGCTGCTTTTGGCACCTCCTATGAATTTGGATCTCCTCTCATTGCATCTAAATTTACTCCCTGGCCTTCAAAACTAAGGTTGTTGTCATCAGGTCTCCAAAATAAACACTTCTTTTTCCACAGGGACAGCTTGTCTGTGTTAGAATAAGTGAAAAATGTTGGCAGTTTCAAAGGAGGCTTTTGTGTAAAGCCCTGTATTCAAATGACAAAAATATCGGCTTGTCCATGTCTGCTAACTTGTATTATTAAATATCAGTCTGCCACAGACAAACTGCAAGCCTTTTCTGTAATATAGAGGGGATTCCATGTCTGCTCAGTGTTAAAGTGTAATCAAAATGCTCATATATTTTGGTCAGTGTCTGAAACATTAGCATTCTGCTATGATTGTTTGGTTTTCAGCGCATTGAAAAGTATTATTACCTAAAAAAAAAGTAGGTAGCTGAAAGTATTATAACCTGTTTATTTTTACACTGTTTTTTTTCCCCACAGCACGAAAAATCACAATAAAGAGAGGCCTGACTGACATAGGAACCACGGAGAGAGAAACAGCATCTTTCGAGGTGGAATTGTCTCATGCCAATGTCACGGGAACCTGGATGAAAAACGGAATCCAGCTTAAGCAGACGAATCACTTCCGTATGAGTGCCAAAGGACAAGTCCACAGCCTCACTATTTCCAACCTATCAGTAGAAGACACTGCCACCTTTATGTTCTGTGTAGATAATTTGAAGACATCTGCAAGGCTTGTGGTTAAGGGTAAGTCATTTAAAAAAATCATAATTTTGCAAACGTATCAAAGTGACAGACACCATTATTTGAACTTACCATGATGACAATGTAAAAGCAACTTTGAAGCAAAGTTACCAGGTAAATGATATGGCACAAGATATAGGCATCGTACTATATCCATATGCCAAATCTGGCCTGCCACAAAAACTCTTTTTAGCTCTCCAAACAGTTCCAGAGAGTGATGAAATATTCTATGTTGTCTAGTGTGATGCATTTTAGTTTCATTTGAGGAGTACTTTCAGAGATAATTTACTTATTAAATGGTAAATTAAGAGGTTAACAAGCACCATGATGGCATAAGTCCTAAAAAGCTATCCAATCTATTAGGCCTACTTGCTACATTTCTAAATGATCAATGTCCAAAATCATGTTGCCTACATTTCACCAACCATACTATACTATACTGTTGGCATATGCCCTCCATGTCTAAAGGTTGGGCATCTCTGATATAAGACAAATTAAAAGTAGGCCATTACATTGCAATACCACCACAACATAATTTTGCCATTATTGTGACCTCAAACTGGTGGCTAAAGGCACCACTCAGAGTAAATCCAATACCAAACAGCAGAGGCTTGATAATAGAATGGAGTGACAGCTCTGCTACTGTTGCCTCTATCCAGGCTCACGTTACAAATACAAAATAGCCAAGCACGACCCCATGAAAAGAAGTAGCTTTGTTCAGTCGTTTCTGTCAGACTCTAGTTTAACCTCACGCTGTAAGATAATCCTCTCCATGTGAAGTCATTCAGTATGCCTCATCCCTTTGAGCTGGGGGTTGAAACACTGTGGGTGACACTGGATGAAAATGTCATCATGGTAAATTAGAGTCCCCACAGCTTAAATATAGGGTATTGTTTGAGCAGCTTGCACATGCATAGTACATTCCAATTTTTTATTTTATTTGATAAACCTAGGACAAAAATATTTGTATCTAACGTATTTGTGCATCTGTGTACATATATCAGCCTTTTCAGTATTTTAGTTTGCATAACTGATTGATGTTTCTTTCCCACCAGAGCCCCCTGTGACAATATTAAGAAATCTGGAAAACCAGAAATGTCCTGATGGGGCAATTATATCAATTGAGTGTGAGCTGTCAAGACACAACATGGATGTGAGGTGGATGAAGGCAAGTTTCCAGTTTTGTTTTTCTTTTCTACAAAAATTCCAGATCACAAATTTGGAGCCCCTTCTGAACAGCCAAAACCAGTAAAACCTTTATTCCAACAACCATATAATCATTGAACAAAGGCCCCCAGACCCCCAGCATCTGAAAATAAGATTTTGGACCAAGTCAGGGATACAGTAAAAACAATAATGAAAAAGAATTCACTTGATTAGTCAATCCATCATCTTTGTGAGATAATTAAGTACAATTTGAGTTGTATGAAAATAATTAATTTAAGTTGAATGTGTGCTCTATTCATCTTCAGAATGGGGTTGAGATGAAGCCAGGCAAGGACCTGCGCATTTATGCAATGGGAAGGAAACGTTTTCTTCAGATCATGAAATGTAATGTCAGTGATTCCGGCACATACACCTGTGATGCTGGAGATGCTACTACATCCTGCACTGTTGAGGTCTACGGTAAAGTCTACTTTCCAAAAACTATACAGTACAGTATTTTCTTTAAAGACACAACTGAAAACTAATTTTTATAAACATGACTGATAAAGTGAACTAATCATTTGTTTTCACTATCTTTATGCTAGTGGGAGTCCATTATGGTTTCTAATATTGTCTGACTCAGACTCATAGTAGTGGTACTAAACCGGTACTAAAACTGGTAACGCGGTACTAGTTTAGAAAACGTTATTATACCAGCATTTTGAAAAAATCAATACTTTTTTACTATGCGAATGCCAATTTGATCTGTGGCTAACAGCGCTGACAGCGGTGACATGATGCTATTGGTGTGTGTGTTGCGGGAAACAGCCCAGAGTGAGTGAATGAGTGTATATATGTATGTGAGCCGCAGCAAGCATGTAGTGTGTTGAGAGCACATTGGTAGAGACCATACTCATTTTGTTCAGCTACTTGTTTTGTTCAGAATAACTCTTTGTAACTCATTGGGAAAGAGGGGGCCGGATATGAAATATGATATTTTGGCTTCAAAATGGAGGAAAAAGGAAAGCCCCAAGGCACTTCAGCTGCTGTGCAAGCGTTGCTTTGAAGTGTGTGCAGCAAAGGGAGGTAGCACGTCCAATCTGAAGCTGCCTAAACATTTGTCGGATAAACACCCTGACCTTTTTAAGAAATGAAAAGACCGACAGACCATAGTTGACTAGTTAACTCCCCCGTTATGTCCATGAAAGAAATCAATTAACACGCTCATGCATATGGCCCAGGCTAGCAAACAAGTCCGCATAACATCCCCTGTACCCACAGCAAAAATGCATACATGCATCACTAGCTAAGTCATAAATTTTCTCATACAGAGAGATTTGTCCGTTGTCCATTTATAGATACTGTATAAAGACAGTATGTGTGTTTTTTGACTACAAACATGAAATGTAACAAGCTAGTTAGCTGGCTGCCTAGCATCTCTACTGCTAGCTTAATTTAATTCAATTCACTAAAGTTGTAAATTATAAAGAGAGGGTGCATATTGTTCCTATGCATTTGTCAAGTTAAAGCATGTCAGGTGCATTACTGTTTCAGAGTGCATTCATGTTTTCCAGCCTCCTTACAGGCTGATTAATGTCTATCATAGCGTTGCTGATATGAAATGCTTACCATGCTAGTTCACACTGCATCCTCCTTTTAGACTGGTTTGTAGCCTCAGAGGTTGTAAGGAGGCCTTGAACAAGTCTTCAAGATCTGCAGCCTTAGAGTGGGCCGCGGGGACAAAAAGACAGACAAGCCAGGCGCTATAAGGCAGCTGTTCACTAATTGATATGGAAACGTGATAAATGGCTCTTCTTGGGTAAAACCCTGCGGTTTGATATAAGGTAAAACCATAACAGTGCTGGCTATCTGTGATAATACCTTGCCAATGAGAGTCACTTACACAGCAGAGTGCCTTGCCTTCACTGGCACCCACTGTTACAAATCAATGAGCTCTGCTGCATGGAGACGTGGTGCAGCATCAAGTCTATCCATCAAGTCTGCAGATGTTACTGCAAATTACTGTCGCTAATGAACAATGAAAAATTTACTCTTCCACTTGATGTTAATTTATTGAAATTGACAGAATTATAATTACTGGTGTCATTAATTATCGGCCTATTATATTAAAATGACCAAACCATTATTGTATAATAGATAACATTTTAATAATAATAGATCGTCAGACAAAGCCCTCCCCTATTACATTGCAGCAACATGCACACTACCACCTGGCAATGTCAGGTCATAGCAATAAGTCCTGGTTGTAATGTCGTAATGTAATATCACAAAACTTGTTGTCTGATTATGTTGTGGTGACGTAATGTGGTTAGCTGGGTAGCTAATGAGAGCAGAGACAACATCAGACATGTCTTTGAAGCGATAGCATATCGTGATGCAAAATTGCAAAGATAATACTGCTTTGTCATTTGCTTTTATGTCTTTGCTTTTTTGCTTTTCTGAGGGGGAGTAGGGGTTCCAAAACAGATAGTAGTGGCAAGGCCGATTCTTTTAACTAACTCAATTCTTTCAGACTGTCTGACAGTAGTAAATTGATTAAGGATTCATTTGATTCACATTTGTAAGAACATTAAGAATTGAAACAATATTGTAGCCAACAACACTTGATTAAGCCCATTTTTGGAGAGCAGCCAGACAGCATTTAAGTCATTGCCAAGATAGGCAGATTGTCTCTAATCACCAGTATTGAGTCGGTATTGATCAATAACCCTATCAAATCCCTGCAGATATATTATGATCATTTTGTGTCATGGAACAGTAAAATATCGTACTTATTGCACCTTAAATAGGAGGCACATACCTCATACTCACATTGCCAGATGACCGCCATCCTTTCTGTTACTGTAAACTACTAGCTAGCTGCTCCTCTGTAGCTGCTAATTCCATGTTAGCTGTGATAACTTCCTCTTGGTCCTGCATCTCTATGTGTCACGATTAGTTTAGTCTGGTCATTTGAAGAACTTAGGAAGAACTTAGGTACTGTATGTCTACTGTGTAAGATTAGCTTAACTACAATATTTACACCTAGCTAGAGAAGTTAACATTTGCTGCCCATTCATCAAGTCCCTTGCCCAGTGCATCCTCTATATCTTCAGACAGGTTGCATTTAAGGATGTTCTTAACTGACTTTCATCTATAAATTATATGGATGTTTAGTGTAGGCCCACACAGTAAATGGTTTGACTGTGCAAATTGATCTGCAGAGAAAACATGCTGTTAAACTTATATTTAATAGCATATTAAAGGCTGATTAACCCCATAAAGCTGGTTGCAAGTTCAAGTACTATTATTAGCATTAGTATTAGTATGTTATAACATGAAGAAGTGTAAATGGCATTCTCTATGAAGCTCCTTTTGTAAGACCAAAGGGGCCTGCCTGCTGGCCCTGCAAATATAGCACAAGAGTGCCATCTGTCAGGGATCTACGAACACAATCTGTCCTAGAGTCATGCCACTGCAACCTTTAGGTGATGAAACATCTCCAAATGCTGCCTCTGTACAAGTCCAGGTTACTTTTATTGCCATGTAGCCAACTCAGAGGAAAGTGGAACGCTGCCATACACATAAACACATACAGAGGCAGTAAAATGAAATGAATTTGAAAATGGGGAAGAGGAGCGCATGGATCTCCCAGTGGTGACATGGTTTGGTTGACAGCTGTGGGACTTTTTTTGTTGTCTTTGAAAATATAAAACAATATAATGTGAGGGTGAACTGCCTCTTGTCTGTAGGAAGAAAGAAAGACTTTGTGATTGTTTTGAGTTTTTAATTTCATTTTGAGATATTTTGTTCGGTAAGAGGTGCCCACATGAAATATCCTGTAATGTAATCTCTCTTGGCAGAGCGTGAGCTGCTGATACTGCAGGGCCTAGAGGACCTGGACATCCAGGAAGATCAGAATGCCGTGTTCGTTTGTGAGATCTCGGTAGAGGATGTGCCGGGGGAATGGTACAAAAACGGAGAGAGGATACAACCCACTAGCACCATCAAGATCCGCCAGGAAGGTCAGCTGCCAAGCCTCAAAACTTTATTCACATCTATACTGACGACATCAAGATAGAGGTTCATACTGCTCTGACATTTTACAATACATACAAGTTTAAGTACATTACAATACATATTTTTTTACAATACATATGTATTAGAAAACTGAAAGAGGAAACTCAAATCACTGATCCATGAACAGGGAAACAATGTCTGTTCTTAATTGTTCAGGGAAACAAAATGTATCAGTAGTTGCTGATACATTTTGTAGTTTTGTAGTTTTTAAACCCAGTAATGTCAGTGTAATTATTTATCCTCATTTATTTATTATTATAAATATGATTATTATTTATTAAATTGTTATCATTATTATTTCAGGGACCAAACATTTTCTTCTTATGTGCAATGTGCGAGGAGAAGACTCTGGAGAGATCAAGTTTGTTGCCAGACACATAGAGTCTATATCCCGCCTGGAGGTGGAAGGTATGACAGGAGATAATATAATATGATTTATTTTAAATCTTTAATTTAAAGCATGTAGTAATGTTGAATGATTTCATTGCACTTGTATTTTATGAATTCTCATCGTAGTCTGTTATTATATTGTTGTTTACACATGGAGACAGGATAATTACTATTATCAGGTTGATGATTAAATTGTGTGTCAGTGTAAATCACAAGCATTTTACTAAAACTGTTGAGATAAAGTGAGAAAAATGTCTATAAGTCTGTAAAAAGATGTGGAATATGAATCATTTCTTAAATTTCTGAAAGATAAAAGGCTATAAAGATGATTTGACTGGTTATTAGTTTATAAAATATGGTAAAAACAATAAAAAGTGATGCAGGTATTGTTCTGTCTCCTGATGATATATGAATATAAAGTGGAGTTTATCGTTTTCAGAGCTTCCCGTGAACATTGTGAAGCCTCTGCAGGACAAGACTGCCCTCGAGAAGAGCCGTGTGATCCTAGACTGCACGGTGTCCAACCCCAGATGTAGCATTCGCTGGTACAAGAGGAGCAACGTCATCCTGCCATCTGAGCGCTTTGAGATCTGCAGTGAGGGCTGTTATCGCAAACTGATCATCCAGCAAGTGGCGCTAGATGATGAAGGCACATACAGTGTGCAGGTCGGAGAATATACATGCTCAGCACACCTGACAGTAGAGGGTAAGAGAGTTTATGACGCACTTAATTGCACTTCATAGTTTGCAGACTCATTATATTATATACAGAATAAATAGAGCTAGCTTCACAAGCAAACCTAGAATAGATAGGATGACTTTGTGCCATAGGCTCTGGAAAGTCATCTTATATTGATGCTTATATTAAGTCAACTCACATTTTCTGGATATTTAGTTTGTTTTACTTTCACCTGTTAAAGTTGCATTACTTTAAGAAGCTGATTTTGTCTAGGAAGCTTTTATTTTATCTATCTTAAAGGACCAGACAGAATTCTTGTCTTGTGAGTTTCTATACATACAGGGTTCCCACGGTCATGAAAATCCTTTATACATTTCATGAAAATCCCAAAGTTATGGAAAGATTCTGGAATAGTTTTGGAAATGAATTGTAAAATAAGTGTGGGAACCCTGTATATACTACTGCTCTTGTTACTGATGTGTAATGATGATGTGTTACAGAGGTGATGAAAGCCAGTCAAGATTACATTTATCATACCGCCACAACATGTCAAAAGTGGGTTATGAAATAACCATGCTAACGGGTAACAGAGCAGCATGGTGACAAGTGTTAGTTGGTGCATGGGCCTCATAGAGGGAGTGGAGCGACCCATAAATAAACTCATAGCTCCATCTACTGGCATAATAACGCTAACACACTTATATCTACTGCTAGTCATGGACAATTACACCAGGGAAATTCTCAATGGACATTACCACTATTTTTGACATGCAGGTTCCCCTTTCACTCTTGCCTTGTTGAGAGTTAAAGTGATCCTTGTGTTTTATTTTTGTGATCTTTGGTGCTCAACAATCACTTGTCAATCACACAGTGTGGTCAGCACTGTGACATATTTTTCCTTGGATTTTCTGTTGATGGAGCTTGAGTTTCTGTAGGTGGAGCTATTTTCTTTGCCTGTTCAGCCACGGTGGCTATCGCTGCTCATGCTAACTACCCAGTTCTTCTTCTGTTAATTCGAAACAAACCAGAAACGTAAAGCGCATCACTTCCTGTGCACCTAAGGATTTTTCTTGTGTTTAGAACAGTGAATGTAAAAGCTTTCATGAACTGACTAGAGGTTGAATCACTATTGTGTTATAGAGTAGCAAAAGAGATTTAAATAAAAATGTCACATTGAACTACGACAGTGTAGAAATCAACACTATGGCTTTTGGCTTTTGGCTTTTGACTTTTAGAAGCCATATCAGCTCTATGAGTGGCCAAACAACTTGTACTTGTCACTGAAAGCACTTAAAACACTGGAAAATGTTCTGTGTATTGGTCCAGTAGCTCCATGGTCCTGTTAACAGCTTTATCTCCGTTTCACACCAACTCAGCCCAATCTCTGTTGATGGTGAAGGAGCTGGAGGATGTGGAGGTAGTGGCCCCCGAGGAAGCCTGCTTTGAATGTGAAGTGTCAGTGCCTGTCCTCAAAGCGCCTGTGTGGAGCCTGAATGGGGAGCCCTTGCAGCCGGGCCCAAGGGTGCGCCTGGAGAAGATGGGCACCGTCCACAGGCTAACCTTCAGACAGACCTCCCAGGACATGAACGGCGTGGTGGAGTTCACTTCTGGAAAAGCTAAGAGCAGTGCCCAGCTTCGTGTGCTGAGTAAGTGAAACAAGGTATTCTGTCATTTTTATCATTTTTCATTGTTATTTATTTTGTTGTCAACTCGCTGAGCAGTTTGCTTGACATGAGATCTTTATTTACATTGTCAATAAAAGTCTTGTAACCCTTTCTTTGTCTTTAACAAAAGGCTCCAGACATGTTTCATGACACATTCATGAATGAACTGTCAACATTTATCACCGCGTTATTACGCAAGTGTCCAAACTATTTCATGAGTCTGTTATATAAATGCTAAGACGGGGTTACCAAACTCATACCGTTAAACATTAAAACAGCTATGGTGCCCACCAACACTGCTGAAGTGCCCTTGAGCAAGGCTCTTAACCCCCAACTGCTCCAGGCGGGCTGTTCGATACCTTGACGCCTGTGTTGTCCCCTGACCTGAAAAATGCATATATGTGTAAGTGCCAAATAAAGTTGATTTCATTTCATTTCATTTCAAAAGAAACCTAACCCTTGAGCATCCATGGTGACACTCATAACACCTGAACAAGAACTTCATAACAGCTAAAGGCAACATTTCTAAATATCTATTCATCCCAGAAGACAGAATTCATGGGTGTTCATGTAATTTGTCATTTGTGACGTAGCTCATTGACATCAGGGGTCATCACTAAGTTCAGCTGACCAGTTGGTGTTTTCAGAAGGCTCTGCATTTGTAAATGCATTTAATAATGTGTGCATGAAACATGGACACTAAAATGATGTATGAGAGATTTTAGTTTACTTTAGAGCCCTATAATCAAGGTTCCTAAAATCATGGAAAGCCTGGAAAAGTCATGGAATTCAAATAGTCTCTTCCAGGCCTGGAAAAGTTATGGAAAATGTCATGAAACTTTGTTGATGATATTTTTTTTCCAACCAGTCAAGCCAGGCTGCTTGTTGATCCACTTTGAGGAATAGTAACCAAATCAGAAGTAATGATAGTAACTAAGTAAGTGATAGTTGTAGACAAAAATAAGACCTGGGACATTCAGGTCAGATATTCAACATAAAAAATATAATATTTTCATTATAGGCTCTGACAAATATTGATCTTGGAAATTGTGCTGTATATAATGGGATAGTCTTGGAAAAGTTGGAATCTGATAAGCAGAAAGGAACCCTGTATAATGTCATTCATAAAATTTCCACCAGGTGGAGATAAAAAATAAATCCTTGAGCTTGCTGGTCAACATTGTGAAGAAATATCTATAAGTATGTGGAAAGATGGTATTTGGAGTAGTGGAGGGAAAAGGGCTTCCATTAAATCAAGTTTATCAGCCAACAAATACATATGGCTGACACTGCAAACACCACAAAAAGCCACATTAGTCTTCCAGACCGACACTTAACCGTGTGGGCTGCCTGTTTAAGTGTGCGTGACTTGGCATTTAACATGCAGCACATAGCAATGCATTGGTTCTGAGAGGGCTACATTCTGAAAATAATTGGGTGTTTATGTTTGCGGTCTATCTGTGGGCATGTAGGTCAGGCAAAATAGAACTATATCCACTGATACTTCTAGGGCTATTAACGGGTGCAGGATAGTAAACTATTTTTAGTTTTATTATGCTGCCTATAAATGAAAGAGTATTAGGTTCATTCATCTGGCTTAGGTGGGAGACACGTCTTGTAAAGTGACTAGGCTGTAAACTGAGGGCAATGTGCAGCACAACCAGACCACACACACACCTTAAAGGATAGCTTGCACCAGGGATAGGAATTGGCAAATTGAGTTGATTTGAACAAAACAGTGAGAAGAACTTATGAAAAAAATGTACTGGTCATAATTTGGTGATTTAGCAAAGCACAGTGTGTCTTTTCCAAGTTGACATGAAACCTTCCTTCCTCCAGTCAAATGGATTAGTACAAAGGTCATTGCAGGACGGTCACAAGCTTAAAGGGGAATTCCACCAAAACTTCAAGATTAAGAAAAATGCAATCATTTAATATTATCACTCTACATTGACTGAAATGATTAAAGAAAATTTAATTTGAAAAGTCCCTTATTCCCTTATTATGTTTAAAAAGAAATTGTATATATATATTTGATTTTTTAAAATAGATTTTTTTATAGATGCTTCATATAGGTACAGGCACATTATGGGGACATACATTTTCTTTCAACCATCTCATGCAATGAAATTTGCTGATTTTTGCAAATTGCATTTTCCTTCATCTTCATAACTCTCAAAATTCATAAATGAACAGAAAGGTTTTTGATTTTAGGAATGACTGCTTTTGCAAAACAAGAACCTAAAAGTCAGTTTTAAATGGAAAAGCCCTTAACTGAGTTGTTTATTCTATAAAAACTGTAATGTTTGATGGTTGTGTAATGGACATGGAAAAAAACATTAATCAAAGCATAAGCAGTTTAGGTTTTGACAGAATAAGGTCAAGCTTGTTGATGGATGCTCTTTAGTTGTCAGTCTAATTTTTTCTCTGCTCAAATTTCACAGGTGACCCTTGAGTGACAGCGTCATCTTCGAAGTGGAATCACCTAATTGAGATGGATTGATTGTTTATTGTATTGACTTTTCCAAGCTGTAATATTGAAGTGGCTAATACATTTAAAAGTAGTTAGAAACAGGGTTGGCATCACGTTTCTTGCAATTCAGTCAATTCAGGAAATGGGTTTTCTTTCCATAACTTGCAATAAGCGCTATAATGTCTATAAAGAAGTAAAAAAAAGGCTCCATCACCAATATGTGAATTTCAGTTTCAATACACTGAACTGAGTGAATTGAAAGTGAATTGACCCCAAGCCTGGTAGGGAGGGAGCCAAATCTATATTTGTGTCAATCTCACAAATAAGAATTTAAGAATTTCAGTGGTGTTTTGAGAATCTAATACATATATCGTTAGATTTATAGTGGATCAGAAAATATGTTTTTTAACTCAGTGTAACTACAGTTACACTTATAGTATCATTGTGACTTTTATCATCTGATCATGTCGAGGAGGTCTGAGGTCTGGATGTAAACAAAAACTGTGGCATTGCTCACATTGATCCCAGATCTGCAAAACCAGACATGGAAGTTGTCAGTTTCCCATTATGACCTCAATTCTACGTAGTTTGGACACAATCCAGCCACAGTACACATACAAGCAATGTGAAGAGACACGTTTAAATAAACACAGCCACAGATGCATAGCTGCCATTTTCAGGCCATGTGTGAACACGGATGCACACATGTATAATCATCCTAGTGATACAGATACTTCTCCTGGCTGGGAGCAGGGAGAGACTACATGTGTTACGACAGCCATGACAGGAGGAAATCTTTGCCATGAAGGGTTAATAAACAAAAGTAAAAGCAGCCATTTTTGCCCTGCAGTATGTAGAACTCACACTTCTGTGTCCTTGTCAGAGATTCCACTTGAATTATTTTGATTTCCTCATTTTCAGTGCAGTCTGAAAGTAAAAGTTTCATACTTTTGTCAGCGTGTATTAGACAGTTTAAGAATGATTTTAATTAAAATACATGCTGAGGGTAGAAACCACACTTGAGATTTCTGCTCAACTGGAACTGACTCACATACTGCTTTACACTTACAATTGTGCAGTTCCCCACACACTAGAACCCTTCAGTTTAATTCTCCCATATATCAAAGCATGGTTTTGTGTGGCTATTGTGAGAGTACTCTGATTTGTGTTATTTAAGCATACCAGCTTCAGGCAATACCATATAGAAAATACCATGCTTGTCTCCTGTTGACAGTGGCTGTTTTCCACTGGCCACTCGTGCATCTTAAATTCAGATTTTAGTTGGGTTACTTGCCAAAGGTTTTAGAGTGGACCTGCCGAGCGACAAATTGCAAATTCATTACCTTTAACAATTTCATGCCTATTTTTCATCATTTGTCCATTGTATAGAAATTTTTTATGTTTTGATGAAAATCGAAGTTCAAGGTTGTATGAAGAAGGTTCTGTCTAGCAGTAAGGGGCTTGTAATGTAAATACATTGGGCCAAAAATCAGGTAATGTAGGACAGCAATAGGTTAAATATTACTTGATGGCCTTGATTGAGCATCAAGGCATAGTAGTTTTATTGAAATGCATTGTTGGGTGGGTGTTAACGTTGAACTTAATGGAGAATGAAAGGTGTTTTCATATGATGTCTGTTCCATATTCCATTTTTCCATTTCACTTGTTTCCACCGCTGCCATGTCGTCTGGAACATTAGTGTTATATGAAACATTTACTGTAGTGAAATAGGACCTCTTTCAATAAAACATGCTTTATTGATGTAAGGTACAGATGTCTCTAGTTGTCTTTTTTTTTTTCCATCTTAACATTTATCAGCAGCAATTTAAAAACTCACTTATTTTAGCCAGTTTCTTTACTTGAGTGTCAACATTAATACTCGTTGCATACAGTAAAAAAGTTAAATCATTATTTCAAGAAAGGTTACATTTTCTTTCATGTATTGTCATGTATTGTTTTTTTTTTTAATTTTAAACCAATGGAAATACTCACACTGACGCAATCACACTGAAACCCACACACACACATACAAATGTACACACTCACACCAGATTGGGGCAAAGTAAATCAGGGCTAGGAACATGTCTGGCACAAGTCTCCCCTATAAAACTGATTGTACAGATCAGTAGGGGATTACACTTGATTAATGTCATACATGAAAAAGCTCAGATTCAAGTTCAATGACAGGAGGCAACACAGTATGCTTTAAAATCAAATGTAAAACGTCTCTAAAACAAACAAATTATTGGCGGGTTACAGACCACTAAATCCTCCTCCTGCAGACATAAACACAGTTGCCCATTTTACTCCTTTGCCAACATCTTTTCAACATCGGTAAAATAACATTACTAAAAACAAATCAAAAACAATTGCCTAAAATCCTGATATATGTACAAAAACAATCTCGCCACATCCGTCATGGCACTTAGTAACTCTCTCCATCGCATATGGGCTGTAAAAGTCCAATAAGTGTGCAGTCATTCCGTCCGGAGAAAGATGGAAGTTCTCTCAATGCCAATATCCAGTCTTTTTTACTGCTCCTCTAAGATTTGTTGGTTTGCTGAATATGTAGTCAACTAGATGGACACCAAGATTGTGGTATTTTGCAAGAATTAGATTGGGCATAATACAACAACAGCTGAACATTAGTAATTTGTTTCCATTACTGTTAGGTTTCCTGTACTGTAGTTAATAAGGACTACATTTAACTTACTTTATTGCATATTTATTATTACCCATAATTACTGTCACCTTCCCTTTCTTTTTTTTTTTAATCTTTTATCTTCATACGCCAACATATTCATACTTGTTGGGCCATGTTCTCGACACAAATTGTGTTTGTTCATAGCTTTCCACAGATTGCTGATATACAGTAAGTGCATAGTGTTTGAGGCACATCCAAATGTGCATAACTGTAGTGAAATATGTTGCAACATTTTGAAAAAATGATTAAACAAAAACATCTACATAAAGTTTATCTAACTTAATCAATCCAACTACTTTAGGACTGATTGTCTTTTAGTACATATACACATACTTGGGCATTTTAGGCAAAAAAAAAAAAAAAAAAAAAAACATTTGACTAACAGGATTCAGTCCACCTCAAGATATAATCTTCCAAAAACAGTATTCAATGATTTGCTACTTTCTATGTGAGGAATTGTTCAAATTGATTTTAAAAAGCTACATTGTACTGAGGGGAAATGATTGCAATTATAGAATGGCAGAACTCTTCACACAATCCATGGTTGTGCCACACTTAAAAAGTCCTTACTGCCACATACCAACACCAACACAGTAGCTGCACTGCAAAAGGTATCTTCACATTCAACCTCATATCCAGTCTTAAAATCTTATCTTTCTGAAAGAATCTGAAAAGATCTGCCATTGGGGTTAGATCATTTCACTTGCTTCCATTAGATTCCCAATGCAGAATGATCTCTTCCCATTGGAAGTTGTTTTTTTTTTTCACTTGTTTTAAGAAAAATAAGATTCTGAGATGGAACCCAGGATTAATTGTTAAGATAGACATTTTTTGCAGTGTGGTCCTTGTAGTGGGAAGCAGCGTGGAGCCTGTGTCCACCAGCCTCCATGGCCAGCCTCCATGGCCCCATGATGACAGTTGCTGGTGATAATTTTCATTCTGTTTTACTCTTTCTGTTAGCTTGTAGTCCTCTGCTGCTTGAGAATATCATAGATGTCATCCACTTTGCTTAGTCTTTCAAAGAAGGGGATGAGATCGAGGAGCTCGGTGTCTGACATGTCGTCAAACCAGGAAGCTACAGGAACCTGGAGGTTTGAAAAAGGAAGATATGAAATACGGTGGAATTAGAAGTTTATCAGTATACCCTAGTACTTAATATTAGCATGTAAAAATGATCACAGAACTTAAGAGTAACATTTTCCATTTTCCAACAAGCTGAACTCCTACGTAAGGATTGATAGTACAAGTAGTCAGCAGTACAAGAAAGTCCATGACTGACCAAATGATAACCCTTAAATATGAAGGGAAATGAGAGAGCATGGATCTATGAGAGTCTTCTATAGTCAATTATATGTCAATGTACTGCAGAAAAATGAATAAAAATGGCGTACTGCATTGTCAGGGTGAAAGACATAGGAGGCTGGGGAGTTGTCGATGATGATGACCTTGTTGAGGTCTCGGCCCAACCGGCTCAGGTCTTTTACATAGTTCCCTCTGTGGAAAACGCAGGACTCCCGGAAGAGACGACTCCGGAAAGCCCCCCATTTGTCCAACAGGTCCGACACAGGATCTGCATACTGGCAGCAGGAGAAAACAAACATTAAATAGGGCTCAGTTTGTATGCGTGTGATTTTATGATTTTATTTTTATGCTGTAGTTAGGTGTGGGTGTGTTGTTTTACAACGTTTTTTACATGCATACACGCCATGTAAACAAATGTAAAGCTCCAACAAACTACAATACAGCCACAAACTACAGCCAGACATTAGTCTAGTGGGTTAAAGTTACCTGCTTTCATGTGTACGTTTCTCACTTTGAAAAACGTATAGGCAAGTTGTTGTTTTTTTATAGTCACTTATATGTCAATGTACTGCAGAAAAATAGGCCTGTTTTCATTGAACGTCATAGCCTATGTGGACTCCCATTCATTTTACCATTTTTATGGTATCACATACTAAAACGCACCCATGATACTGTTAGGTGCTTTGGACAAAAATGCCCACCGAATCGCATTTTTTCAAAAACAAACAAATAAACAAACAAAAAAATGCTTCCAGAATAAAGGTTGAGTTAAGGTTAGGGTTAAGGGGGGGGGTCAAGGTTAGGAATGTATGAGTGAAGGTTTGCGGTTAATGTTAGAGGTTAGGGAATGAATGCAAGTCAGTGCAATTTCCTGACAGGTGTAATAATAATGTTTTTATATGTGAGGGTTTATGTATAAGGTCAGTTATAAATCAGAGACAGCATAAATGAGGCTGGACTTCCAGCAATTCTAAGCAGAACATTTTGAAACAACAAGTGTCACTTTACACATACAGCAGGGAAAGATTTGGTAACAACTGTTTGTGTCCATCTGTTTGCAATATGCAGTCACATGCTAGCCAGCAGTGAAATGGCATTCAGAACAGTGAGCTTACCTTGGATAAGCTTGCGGTGAATAAAACACACTCAAACAATTCCCCCATCCGTTTGAGGAACTCATCGACATGGGGTCGCTTCAACACGTACACCTGGGCGGAGACACATAAGGCATATAGTATGAATTCCACACACATGCTTCAACTATCAACAGGGATGTGATCAGCAACATTAAAAAAAAAAAAAAGCAAACAGAAAAACAGTCATCTTTATTTAGAAATGAATTAGTTGAGTGCCCAAAGAATGAAATCCTGAAGAAGAAAAAAAAAAATGCTGAAAAATCACATCATCACATCCCTGCATCGAATAGTTAATGCAGACACTATGGGGCAATCTACCTAACTGTTATGCTTTTTTAATCTATACACAGGTCAGTTATTACCAACACGTCATATATTCAATGAAACAAAATAACAATACTGAATTTATTTCAATTTATCATCTGGTGGTGTGGACTCCCTCTATAATTACTTATTTTCTTTTCTACATCATCTACAAATGATGAATGAAAATAAAAAAACGATGGGTAAAAAACCCAACAGGATTTGATATGTCCTCCCACTAAGATGCTGGCGGCCTTGTTTCTGAACCAAGTCATCCTGAATAGGCTTTCCCCCTTTTGACAAGCCTATCCTGGATTACTTGAAACAGACCCAAGCCCTTTGGACAACAAGGCTCTTCTGTCTTCTGGGAGGCACGGCACAAGGGGTTGCAGTTACCATTTAAAGCCTCTGAGGAATAGTTGCCGCCATTCCCCAGCACCAATGAGCTGGGCATAGTATGTGCTACGGATTGAGATTGATGGCCAGTGATTTCTGAGAAGCCAGCCACGGTTTCCTCATTTCGTCAGGCGACTGAAATAACTACCCGCTGCTTGGAGTCGTCAACAGAGAAGGCCACTGCACTGTCAGGTAACCAGCACAGTGTTTCTAGAGCTAGCTGGAGTCACCATTTAAAGTTTTCAATTTTTCATATTTGAGATCTCACAGCACCCTCCTACTGTACATGTTAGACATACTACGCATTTTATACGGTATTTATATAGAGGTAGGCATTGTAGATGGGTACCCTGCATCTACCCTGCTTTAGTGCTGCAGGATTCTCCAAATAATTCTTCTTTGGAGGTGGAGCAGGAAATTTAGCAAGAATGTAACAAGTGTGACTTTTATGACTTCTGCTTTATGCCTTGACATTGTGTTTTGTTGTGAGTGAAGCAATGTAGGGAAGACTATATTGCAAATGGTCAATAAAGCATGGCAAGTGCATACCTGGTGAACTGTTCCATCGATTTCCACTGGAATGATAAAATCTGCGTTGTTCACTGGCTGTTGAGCACAAGAGCAGGAGAATTAAACGCAAAATGTAGTATCATTTATTTTTATTCTATCCAAAAAGGGAGAAAGTCTCAGCTTTCACATTGAGATAATGAGTGGTAACAAATTAAAAAGATGAAGATGTGTCACACAGAAGTAAAGACGCAACCTCAGCGTCTTGTAAATAACACCACACTGTAAATAAACCAGCTCTTGTGACTTCCATCGTTGAAATATAGGGCCTGCAGTATCTGACACTCATAAAATATCTGATTTACTTTGGCAGTTCTCACAGCTGAAATACACCTGTCTCAAATGTTAGGATCATCATGAGTACATTCTATAGAAGGTGCGACACCATGACCTAAATTGGCATTCTGTGAGGTAATGCAATTATGAAAGACTTTAATGAACATGGTGTATTCTTTAGGAGCTTAAGTTCACGCAGTGCAGTTGAAATGATTTTAAATAGAAAATGTAAATGATTATGTGCAATTAATGGAATGTATTTTTCCCCACTGTGCTTTTGGTTTATGTCCTTTAGGGTGCACCATCAAGTTAAAAGGTTTAATGTTTGGATAAATAACTAATACATTTCAGTTTGTACTAAAACTATTTCTATGGGCATGAATGTGTGGCAATAAAACTTGAACTTGGTTCTACAGTACTAAATGCATATCAGTTGTGGCAGTACATAAAGAACTTTTTAAGACATTGCCAAATGTCACATTGACTAATGTGATGCACCAATAACAGTAATAATAATAATAATGCCACATTTCTTTTTCTTTGTTATTTTATGTTGTTAAAAATCCTCAAATGAAAAAAAACAAACTTCTGTTTTATTAATATTGGCCATAGCTACCTCCAGGTCAATAAAGTTAACATGCCACCCTGTATATATGCTGTAATTTTTAATTGTCTTTATCTTTCATTGTTATATATTGCATGCATATTGATATCATTTCAGATTTGTAATGATTCTCCACCTTTTTCATATACATTCATGCAGAAATATCACACTGTCTTTTTGAATTCATACTTTCTTGCACATTTTCAATCATACATTTCTACTTAATATGAGTGTTGGAATTGTCTGATGTTTATGTAATCCCATTTGCTCCATTCTTATTTATTTCCTATTCTTCTTTGATGTATCCCATTAGGAATTGCTGCTGCAATGGGCCAATTTCTCCAGGGTCATTAAAGTTTCATATAATTTAATCTGAACAACATATGCCTTGGTGCTATCTAATTCATGATGAGTTATTAGTGTATTACATGCACTTCTCATGCTAACAATTGAGAAGTCAAGCCTATTCTTCCTTCACTGTTCGCACACAACCAAAGATGGAGGGAATTGTTAACACAGAAATATCGTATTTCCTGTTTCAAACTAATAATGAGTTTTATTAGCTAACTTGTGCCAAACATGGAGGTTGCGGGGTCCGACCCTGTTTACACTTAGCTAGTGCCAATATTCAGTGGCATCCTTTAGGACAGTCTGTGACCTGAGAAGGACTAAGCAGCATGTGACATCCATTACATAATTTGTAGTGACACAGGAGCCTTGACTTTTGGCATTGATTACTTTGTTCACTGACATGCTACCTTAAAAGGTATCCAACTGACCAAAAGGGAACCAGTTATTTGTAGGCATAATGTTAAAGTGAATACCATCTCTGAAAGCTTCAAGTGAATCTTCACAGATAGATTAATACTGCTGAGTATACAGTCTAGTGCTTGCAAATTTTGTTATGCTCTGAAGTTATTTTGAAATGTATTTATTTGGGGTTTTACTGTCTTGGACTCAAACAAAGTACTCTATTCTATTTATGTAGAAAAAACATTTAATAAAGGCTTGCCCATGTAGCCTTTTTTTTGCAAGATTTTGTGCCATATGATACTCAGACCTCATGTTTAGGTTGTAATGATGAGTTTTGAACATTATCCTTTCAGGATTGTTCGAATTCCATCTTTCTTGCTAGCAGATCTCATCTCTGCACCCTAAAATCTGTGTGAGTTGTGTGGAAGACAGAGTGCTCTTTGCTTCAAAGCACTGGAGCACAGCCTAGAATACATTGTTCACCTATGGATGCCATTTGAGTCCAGTTCTTAGGGTTTAAAATAAATCATGTCCCTCCTTTCATTCTGCAAAATGGCAGGAGGGATATATAAAAGCTGCAGTGAAAGTATACATAGTGAACTTTCAGTGCAGCTTTTAGTTTTTGTTGTCAAGGCTAATTATTGCTTTGTAGATAGATTATTTTACTTCTAGAGTCAGTGGGGAAATTGGACAGGAGTACATCCAAGGTATTTCTGTATATCTGAAAAACCAAAGATGAGCTCTTTAGGACCAATGGGACTAATATTTTTTTTAAATGGTCATTAAAGGTCATTTATGTCTAAATCAGTAGTCACCGGTCCTAGACCTAGAATACTACTGGTTTGCTATCCTACCTCATCTGGTGTCCCAGGTCTAAAAGAGTCCCCATTAGACAGCTAGAATGAAAACCAGCAGTACTCTTGGTTCCAAGGATCGAAGCTGGGAACCACTGGTCTAAATGAAGCAAGGGGCTGAAGACTTTTATAAACTGATTGTTAACATGTCATTTTCAAGAATATCCTTTCTGTTTGGAAAGAATAGGGTATGTTGTATGATTCAAAACACAAAAATCTAAAAATGATAAATGCATTTTGAAATAAAAAAAATGTACAAATAGTCAACCAAATAAAAAATAAAATAAATTACTGTATATCTTCCAAATCTGTGAGGGGGTGGGGTATCTGTTGGATGTGTATTAGGGCTGTCAATGAATATTCTAAATTCAATTA
Source organism: Monocentris japonica (assembly GCA_900323365.1). Classification (NCBI taxonomy): domain Eukaryota; kingdom Metazoa; phylum Chordata; class Actinopteri; order Trachichthyiformes; family Monocentridae; genus Monocentris; species Monocentris japonica. The sequence goes on along the minus strand of OOFE01002325.1, from coordinate 11,732 downwards.
TATAATCGAATTGTAAAAAAAAAAAAAAAGAAGCACTACTTCGGCTGAATGCACTGCATGACGGACAGGAGTCACACAACGTCACTTTCATTGATTGAAAATGAAATGTAGGTCAAGCTGAAACGAGCGAATAATTCCAACAACAACCGTGTGGTAATAAGAGTTCACAACCCAACACGGCCGCAGAGAGAGTGATTTGCACTCCGAGCTGAATGTCCGTTCTATATACCGTAAAACTTCAATTAATAGCCCGGGCTTTTATTTGCTTCAATCATTGAATACAATCAGCTTATATTTGGGGCAAGAGTCAGGACCTTTAATTCCTTTCACACAAAACTCTTGCTCAGCAAAGATGGAAAAATACTATCAAATTGTTTATTTAAACCAGTATGACTATTACCTAACCTGTAGAGAGAGAGAGATAGAGAGAGCTCTCTACGGTCTTTAAATGAAGTTTTACTGTATAGGACATTATTTTATTAGTTTATTTTGTAATGTGTAGGTATGTAGATCTTTTAAAAGACATGTTTATGTTGAAATAAATATACCTATACAAGTAGTTATTGGTTTGCCCTCCTATGGACATAATGCGCAAAAATAGATATTCCAATGGTTCGAACCTATGT
>OOFE01002316.1:205-14080 GCA_900323365.1 Monocentris japonica | reverse complement strand
AAAGAGCACAGCACAAGGCCCCTTGTGTGTGTGACTGCTGGGAGAGAGGGACTGGAAACGGGCTTGCAACACCCTCCAAACCAATACCACCCTACTCCAACTCTCTGACCTTTAAACACACACACACACACACACGTAGGACCCACATTTTACGTACCGCTACTGCACAAACGCGCATGAGCTAGACAACCTCCCAAAAGGGCAGATGCAAAGTACAGACCAAACACAAGTTGCCTGGCCCTCATTAATCCTGACCGTAGGCCACACTTTGCTTGATCACAAGCAGAATACTCCAATATTAACAACAGCATGGCTGGCATGAAGCAAGTGTGGGCATATGGATTGGGTGTGATGGCAAGAGAAAGCACTGTTCTATTATTTATGAGGCCAAATGGTTGGCAGCTAGGGTTGGAAATCAGGGCCTTCGAACTGCTAAACTGCTATTTCACTTCCCTCTTAGCCAGTCGGTTGATTAATTGATAATATTAATTGGTCCTGAGAGTCCTTTTTGCCTAGAGTTGTTCTGTTTTGTCATTACTTTCTTTGAAGAGTTCAGGCGGTCTCCTCACTATTGCCATTTTCATTTAGTTAGACAGTTGGAAAGTAGAGAGGAAGACAGAAAAAGAAAGGTCTGTCGGGTTTCAGTCCTAAACCAGTGGGGCACAGATGTGTTTCCAGAGGTGGATGAGAGACTCGCTATGCCCTCCTCTCTGTTAAATCCTCTCAGTCCTCTTCTGCCTGTTACTCTGTTTTTATGTGCTTTTGTTCTGATCAACTTGTATCACATTTTAATTGTCATACTTGAACTGTGTGTCATAATTTGATTGTCTATCAGCCTGACCTAGTTAGGCCTGTAAAGTCATTTGAGGCTTGTTTGTGATAAAAGGCTATAGAAATAAACAAGACATGACTTGACATGATGGGGAAATACGGCCCAGGAGTTATTGCTTTAACCTTTTAAAACAGTGGTTTGGCAACACGTGTCAAATGTAATGCCAATAAATCAATCTATCATGATTCTTGTCCTCGTCATACACTATAACAGAATGCATACTCTTGGCTTTGTGTGTCTTAGTGTTAATGATGTGTTTGTACCATTCATGGGGTCATTGATTTGCCGCAATTACGGACAGTGACACTGACTGGTTGTGGCGTTTTGGAATTTCACCAGAGGCATGCCACAGCTGTGTCAAAAGGCTATGTTTTGGTGGCAATTAAAAGTGAATTTTCTTCAAGGCAATGAATTATCTAACTTGAGTCTGGCACCATGCTTATGTCTCGCATTTTACAGCAGGAGGACCACCCTCGGCGTGGCCTGGACATTGCTAAAAACCACCTTCTCTCCCCTCTCTTCGGTACCGCTGAACCCACTCACTGCCAGAATCAACAAGGCTGTGTACAGGTTACATAGGATTCATACTTGTCTTTGGTTGTTCTTATGTGATATACTGTAGCTTTGGGCCAAGGCTGTTACTAGGAATTCAAAGGATATTTAGACCAGGAAGGAATTTAAAACAGCAGTTTTCAGAATCATATGAGGTCAACTTGTACAGGATTACGTAGGAAGGAAGTAAGAACAAATGAATGAATGAATGAACGGATGAACATACAATGCAAGGAAGGAAGAAAGGGAGGAAGAAATGAAGGAAACAAAGGAAGGAAGGAAGGAGTGCCATTATCTGCTCAGCTCTATGGTCTCGTCATCCTTCTCAACCTTCACATTAACCTGCTTAGATGCCCTGAGTGTTCTTGGCTCTTGAAATAACCAGTATGGAAGTTTGCAGCGAGAGCATATTTCATACATTACAAAATTGGCCACATTTCAAAGTGCTCATTCATTTGAAATGTATCAGTATTATGACAATGATTGTGGAGCCCCGCTTGCAATTACATTCACATTACTGTGAACGAGCCAGGCATGTCAATGCATTTCCAATATTATATAGTTTTTACATTGGAGGTTTTCATGGTTTCAATAGATTTCAATTCCATTTCTTGTCTGAAGATGAAATTGTTTCTCCCTAACCTATGGTGACGTCATGATTGGTTGATCTGGTTGGCCTCCACTCAGTAGCTTCCCAAGTCGAGAGGAAATGAAAAGGGAAATTCTTTCTTCACTTCACTTTTTGGACTAGATTATATATTGCCTGGCCTAGTGTGATTTTCCACACTGATCCAGGTCTTTGCTACCTGTCTCTCAGCTCTTAGCCTTTGAAAGTGTCTCGTTTGGGTTCAGGCCCCGTGACCTTCTGTTTGGCTTGGCTGTGGGAACCGTCTGGATTCGTCACAAGGTCTAATGTTCTTGCCATGCCACGCGCTCCTCATCCACTCCCTCTGCTCTCTGAAATAATACTGTAAAAATCCTTAAGTCCTCGTTCATCCGTGAGTCTGAATTCTGCAACGTTGCCTCCAATCACGATTCCAGATTAGCTAAGGGCCGTTGACACTGGAATTCCTCTCAAGTTACCAAACACAAAAGGGTATCCTTTGATTAATTTCCACTGGGGTCTTGGATAATTGGCCTATCACAGTCACCATCTATGGTTTATCATCACTCAGCATCAAAGCACAAAGGAATCCTAATTTTCAATAAGTGGTTAGCTCCTTAATTTGGACAGAGACACTGCAGACTGTCATCCAGAGAGCGGCACGCCAAACTGCTCCAATCTGTTCAGCAGACGCAGCTTGGAGAGCCTACTGTGCATTTGCTGTACTATCTAGGGTTAAAAAGCAAGGATTTGTTTATTGAAGGTGATCTATAAGACACCTGAGGGTACATTCCAGGATTTCACATAGGCTGCTGTATTTATTTTTCCAAAGGTTACAGAGGAACACAACTCATGGGTGGGATTTTTCCCCATTTTTTTCAGGATTTCAGTTCCAATCACTGAAGGGATGTTTGTAGTTTTCTGCTTTTTCCTTTATCCTTTTTCCTTTATCATTTTTGATAAGGATAAAATTCAATTATTGATTGATGGGGGAATTGATGTGTGAAATAGACTGTAAAAACTGTAAGAACATACCACAAAACACAGTTTGTTTTGTGCCTCTATATTACATATGAGCCCCTGTTTGCGGGTTGCCACATCATCACAGTAGGTTTCCATTCCTCAAAAGCTGTTCATTTCTCAGAAATTTAAAGAATGATGAGCTTTGGAGTCAATGGTTGAAATATCCGCTGCCTTTGGTGCACCAACCGCAGATGACTGGTGCGCATAGTGGTTTGTTTTATCATTCACCCCAAAGTCAGTTCACCCACGTCCGTTTTCTTTCTTTTCCAGGACCTGCGAAGGGCAGAATATCAAATATCGCACATGCAGTAACGTGGTAAGTTCAACGAACTCATCTTTATGTAATGGACGTCAATAGGCTCTTTCAAGTGGTTTTCTCTTGGAATAAATGGAGATGGCAAACTGTGATGGAGAAGTCAGTGTGGTAGAACTGTACAAATATTACCAGGTTTTATGGTCTAGGGGTGTATATCTGTGATCTGGGATCCTGCTGTGTGAGAGCGCAATGGAGATGTGGGGGGGGGCAACATCAAACTCTTTTGTTGTTTTCACTGAATCCATCAATGAACACTTCTATATATCACAAGTATAGAGCAATGAAATTCTATTAACAACAACAAGCAAACAATATGCCAACAACTCCATAGATGTTTCATAGACTAAAACCTGCATTACCTTCAGGACTGCCCTCCAGATGCTGGCGACTTCCGTGCCCAGCAGTGTTCAGCTCATGCAGATGTGCGGTACCAGGGCCAGTACCACGAGTGGCTGCCCGTGGACAACGACCCGGACAACCCCTGCGCCCTCAAGTGCAAGGCCAAGGGCTCAGGCCTTGTGGTGGAACTGGCCCCCAAAGTGCTGGATGGGACGCGCTGTTACACCGAATCCTTGGACATGTGTATCAGTGGAGTCTGCCAGGTAGGAGAAAGAGTCACGCAGCTGCATCACAGTCTGGCATCAAGGAATTCATGTTCCTTTCTTTTTAGTCCATGTACCTAGTCTGGAAATCACCAAAAACAAGAAAATTCTTATGGATTCATGGCCTTGCAAACAGAAAATTGGCTTTCAAGTTGTCTGCTGCTGTCTTTGGACCTTTTGTATGATAGTTGTTGCTAAAATGTTGTCCAGAAAGGACACGATTAATGTGATTTGGACCAATAGTTGTTCAGTAGTTACCTCTTTGTCCTATCTACTTATTCACTAGTTAGCTGCAGCGCGGCACTTTAAGACTTTTAGTTGCATCATGCTGACACCATGCCATCTGCTTTATAAATGAATATCTAATGACAATAATATCAAAGAACGGGAGTTTGACTGACATCCCAGGAAATGGTTCACAATACATTTTTTCCTGGTTGAATGGTGTTGCCTCCCGAGGCGTTGTGTGTGCAGAGACACGCAAGGGTTTTTTAAAGAGCTCTCTTACCTCGCTTAGAATCACACTGTGGTTTTGGCTTCGTCTTACCGACAGAACTTACCATCAATCAACTGCGGATGGTTGCAGATAATGTTTAATAGAAAACATTGAGTCCGCTCAAAGGGGATGTTGTGTAGCTGATTTTATAGATCTAAAGTGTCAATGAAGTGTTTGTGTGTTTTTACATTTTTTGTGTTGTGCTTGTTTGTATTAACTATTGCTAGCAATTTTTAAATATAGAGACTGTATCCTGTATGATGGAATATGGAATAAACTAGATTGTTATGGGGATTATCTCCACATGTAAGTTTACATGCACACCAATACTGAGATTACTAGGAGTAGTCAGCTTAAGTTAAAACATTTACATGGTTTGAAGTAACGCGACATCGATCAAATTGTTAGTGTGCATGTAAACGTATGTTGGACCTGGCTTAAATCAGCTCACTGTCCAAGTCAAGGGTTTGGTTTTTGTATATTGTCCAGCTTTTCCTTGTTTTCTTGTTAGATTGTAGGGTGTGATCACCAGTTGGGGAGCACAGCCAAGGAGGACAACTGTGGTGTGTGCAATGGAGACGGCTCTTCCTGCCGACTGGTGCGGGGACACTACAAGTCCCAGCATTCCTCAGGAAAAAGTAAAGAATCTTTGCTCAGGCAGTTTTTCTCTGTTTTTTGTTCCAACAAGGTCTAACTTTCATATCACATTACGGTTATATACTCCTGGTGTTTTAGTTTGATTACAGTATTATTTGTAGCAAGGTGAATATCCATCACATCTCCTGGCAAGCTAGGTGAGACCGCAACAAAATGTCTGGGCGCCTTCTCCCAGACAATGGGTTCACCCAAGGGTGTTACTGCCTTGCATTGCATTAAAGAGTCAACCCAATCAGTGCACTGATTTGAGTGTCCCATTTTATTTCATGAAAATATTGATTGGATACTTACTCATACCTCCTCAAGCTCTCATGCTCTCTCGCTCTCTCTCTCACTCTCTCTCTCTCTCTCTCTCTCTCGCTCAAGCTGAGGACACAGTTGTCGTCATCCCCTATAGGAGCCGTCACGTGCGTCTAGTCCTGAAAGGCCCGGATCACTTGTGTAAGTCTTGGTAGGTCCAGGGTGCCCTTCCATCCAAAACAGTTGAACATGAATGATGTTTGTAAATTTGGCAATGCCGTTATTGCAAATTACTGCAGATTCATCATGAGTATTCTGCATGTACTCTTTCTTTGACTTTTACTGGAGGTCATACGTACAAGTTTTGATGACTTCTGACCCCTATATTCTAGTTGTGATTAAGACTTTACAGCATGTAAGTTTGTATTAGAATTAATATTATATTAGTTGCTAGACATGGCAGGATTGCAGATATTTAAATGATGAGTTGTTCGTAAATTGCAAAATATTTCGCAGATACTTTCAGTACACCAACACTTATATTACACAACATAAGAGAACAATATAGAAAAATCTTGCAGAATGGAACCAACGTGTCATCTGCCTGCCTTCCTAATACGCATCTCACCCCAATAACAATCTATCATTGACCTTTCGTTCCCAACAGCGACCAAATATATTTTATTATGGATTCTCTCATAAAGGAGGCCTGATTAGTTTTCAGCAGATCAGGGCAGAATAACCTGAAGAGGTATTTTGTCCTCTTCCCTTTGCTCTGGCTCCCATGAAACTGATTCCAAAGGCTTCCAGCAGCTATCACTGATGTCAAGGTGTTGGCAGCAAACTCCCTTCTGGATCAAATCGATAACAAATGTTCCATCTCCCTACCTATCCTTTCCTCCACGGTAGTTAACAGATCTTTTCCCAAGCGGGGTGAAAAGTACTTCTTTTTCTTGAATGGACAGATTTTTCATTAAATATTTCCCCAATTCTCTTTGCCTAGGGCACTTAAATCGTAACCATCTGTCGGCAGACGATGGCTGCTGCTGGTTAGAGCTTGTTCCTGTGCTTTCCGTTGTTTTTGTTTAAACGTCCGTGCTGGAATCAGACAAGACCCACTAGGCCAAGGTTGAAGCGAGGTCAAACGGTGGAAAAGCTCACTGTAGCGCTGGTCTGCCTCGAGACCTACGCGCTTCCCAGTAGTGCCAAATGAAGGGTGTCTTCTCCAAACGCAACAGCCAGTGTGTTCTTTGTGTAACTGGATCTATCTGAAGTGTATTTTTCAAAGAGTCAGTGATAAATGAAAAGTCATTATTTGACTCTTTCAACTTTTTAACTTTAACCTTTAACCTATTTACTGTGGCGTTGTTTTTTTGAGATGACACATGGAAAAACCTAGATAACAAATAATGACGATTTCATTTATCAATCTTGAACCAAAGGCATTCATGATCAATAACAAAAATAGTCTAATCAGCACATTTGTTATTGAATTCCACTGTTTTGCGATCATTTTTGGGAGAATTTGTACTTTTATCACAATCAATGTACATCATTACTAGTATGAATTTCTTGTGATTATGATTTTGTCCACTGTGCTCTAGCTGTTGCCTTTGTCTCCTTTGTAGACGTGGAGAGTAAGACACTACAGGGGGTGAAAGCTGAACTCGTCCTGGATAAATCAGGGCAGTACCACCTGGAGAACACCACCTTGGACTACCAGAAACTTTCTGATAAGGAGGTCCTGAGAATCTCTGGGCCACTCGGAGCTGACTTCACTGTCAAAGTAAGAGCTAGGAGCAATCCATAATTCTAATCAGGTCAGATCAATAAGGAATGCAAGGGTGGACAAAGTGACCAAGCTTGCCTAACTTGCTTCCCAAGCTAATACTGAAAGCTTGATTTTAGAGGTTTGTAGTCAGCCTGACTTATAGGAGACCAGAGTTTGATTATTGAACCAAGTGTCAAGTTACATAGCGTTAGTTCAGTTTTTTGATGAACAACATGAAGTGTTCGAGGTACCGTCAGTTTGGCAGCTCCTGCACCTGGTAGCCAAAACCAACAACTCTCCGACTGGTTCATAAGGCTTGAGGTCAGCGAGTGTTTGGTTCTTTGCAATTGATCCAAAGCAGCCTTACTCTACTGAATAGATGCGGCATGACATCACCGGGGACATTTTGGTGATTTTTCCTCAGCTGAAGTTAAAACGGTAGTTTTTGCTATGCGAAGCCATGAAAATAGAGCGTCCGGCCAAATCAGCCTCGGATCAGGTTCTTGTTTCCGTGAACTCCTGGTGAACTCCCCCCATGTCATGCAGAGTTCAAAGGGGATTTGATCTCCTATGTTTAGGTTTAATGATATCGGGGCATGTGTACGCCACCATATTTTTGAGGTGGTAAGTCATGCAATGAAAACAATAGTAGCACACCCCTTTCAGTTCCAAAACCAATGGTTGTTGTTGGCTTAATGATGTGTCTATTATGATACAAATGATTTCATGTCTTTGGCTGCTACGCTTGCCTTAATGTAGCTCAGTGGTATAAATGCCCTCTTATGAGTGATGGTATGGATGGACTTTAATGTCAGGCCTTGAAGTATGTAAAGAATTGACTTGTTTAATTCTTGTGTACATTGTACATATGGACGTAAAAAAATAACAATATCGTCTGCCTATAGAATAGTGGGCTGCTACTTTCCCTCTCTTTCTGCCTCACTTTCTAATCCTTTGGTCCATGCCAGATATAAGGTGCAGTGCAATGGTGTGCAGCAGTGGTCTCCAACTGTGCCACGAAGAGACATGTGAATGCACTGATCAGTTCCCTCCTCCTGAAGGTGTGAGATCAGCTGTGAAGTAGTGATTGGTTGGAATGAAAACCTGCAAACACGTGGCTCTAGATGGCACATGGTTGGAGACCGAGGGTGTACAGTATGTGTGAGAGTAAAACGGGCTCTGGTTAATCCTGCACTTTGTTCAACAATCCAGCAGTCCCCCCCGTGGTTTCATTCTGATGCAGTTCAGCCAGCACACCCCCTTCTCTCTCCACCCCAACTCTTCTAGTCACTAATTAACGCCCTGGCAAAAGTCCACGAGTTGATTACTACAGCATAAGAATGTGTCAAACAGCCGTTAGCCATAACACACTGGCTATCACACTTGTCATACACACACACACAAGCTAGGGCCAGTGAGCGGACATTAGAAATGATACAGGCCATGGACTGGAAAACACCAGTGAAAGCGCACCCCCTCCTAAAACACAAGTCAGGAAAGCACAATAAATAGGAATGCAGGAGACAGAAATCTGAGAGGCTGTAAATGCATAATTTTCTAATCTGTTATGAGGCAGACAGCCAATTCATATCGCAGCGCTGGAAAAGCCTGGGCAAATGGAAAAACATATTAAAAGGTTGCCAGACGGTCTTTCCACTGTAAACAAATGAATGTGAACGAGTGGCAGTGGAGCTTGATTTATATGTAGGTATAATCTGTCTTTGCATATTTCTTCGGTGTGGTAGATGGATGAGATTAGAAGGAAAATGTTTGCCGAAATATTTAGGGTAGTCTACATAATGTTTTCTTTACAAAAGCGTCTCTCAAAATCAATAAACGGACACATTTCTAGCTTGTTCTAAAAAGAAACCGTCTAATGTCTGCTTTGCTTTCTTTGAACAAATATTGCACTGAGCAAGCTGACCACTCCCGTGTTGTCGTTCATCAGTGCAATTATCAATCCACTTCTGTCATGAGTACTTAAGTTTAAGATTTCCCTACCAAATATCCTAGCTTTGCTGTGCTAGACCATTGATGGACAGAAAGTGACACCCCAGCAGATTCCACCTCTAGCCATCATTTAACTGCTGTCATCTCCGTTTCATCTTCCTCCCTTTCTGCCTGTCCAAATTGTGTTAAAACTAAAACACCTCAAAATGGATTCCAGTGTCCCTCAGTCATACAGTATGTTGGCACTAGGTGGGTCAGCGAACAAAGCAAATTCCACCAGCGTCAGCCGTTTTCCTCCCATCTCGACTAATTGTGGTCCAGGGAACTGTGAAAACAATGTCATGGGGTCTATCTAGGACTAACCAGAGACAGAACCAGAGTGTGTTTCCAATCTATGTCTTTATTAGTCCTCTGGAGAAGTAGAGGAGGTGGCTGTCTTTCTCACCCAGCTCCTACCTGCAGGCTCCAAGCAGCAGTTCCAGTCCCAGCCTCCACTCAAGTTCCAGCTTCCAGCCTCAGCGCCACTATTCAGCCCCAGGCCCAGGCTCAAGCCCTAGCCGTGGCCTCAGTCTCAGCTGCAGCCCCAACCCCAGGCTTATACCTTACCTCAGCTCCAGTCTTTATTCCATTCTCTCCACCCTTTCAGCGCTCTCATGAGGGCCTGCCCCAGAACAATCCATGCGCATCTTTCCATAAGACATAAGGGTTTGATGATGGACAGGAATAAGATGCCATTAACTCTGACTTTTCAAATCCTTTCCTTTCTGCACTTATTATAAGGAGTAGGGTGGTAGCTTGCAGAAATATCCCTCAATCCACCATTAGCCTCAAGGGCTAATCTAGCAAGTCAATATAAAGTGAATAGTTGTAAATTATCATGAATTGCTTTGTCAGTGTTGAGGAATGCAGCAGGCTAAGCTCTCCTATTGTGGCAGGACTGCGCCTGACAACTTAACTTTGCAAATGATAAAGGACAACACCCTTGATTCATTTGGGATCCTTTGACACTTCATGAAATAGCCATTATTTAATTCTAATTGTATTGTCCTTCTTGCTTAGAACAATACAGAGTAAGGGAGACATTTTTGAGAAGGCTCTGGCGGGATTTGATCCAAGACCAGCAGGGACACCCGTGGTTAGAGATATGAGGGTCTCAGTGACCACATTATCTATCACGCCAGCCACCATTTATACAATAATATTTTCCTTTTCATCTTGGTTTTGCAAGACACATTTCCACAAGGCGGGTTATCTGTGCAAAAAATCAATCTGGATCGATAAATCAAGATCAAGCAGCGTATGGCGAGATTATGTCAGCTGCGTATGTAACTACTCAAAATGAGAATGAAATGATAAATTCCTTCTTGTCATTGTCATCTTAATGGTCACATACTGAACAGAATTTGATGATCACATGATGAATATATCTCTTCCCTCATCTTGAGAAGTGTTAGCATGTCAAACAATAAGAGTAATTGCCCCTGAATATTGGTTCACTAGGTGCAGTATGCCAGTGGTGCAGACAGTGTAGTCCAGTTCATCTACTACCAGCCCATCATCCACCGCTGGAGAGAGACAGATTTCTTCCCATGCTCTGTCATCTGTGGTGGAGGTAGGTCATAGTGCCTGTCAGCCAAGTAATGTTTGCAATTCATTGATTGAATGCTCTGACTTCTTATGTAGGGTGACTGAGGTGATTGAGGGCACTGAACCAAGATTTCTCTGGCTATAGGGTACCAGCTAACCTCAGCGGAGTGCTTTGACCTACGGAGTGGTCGAGTGGTTGTGGATCAGTACTGCCATTACTACCCAGAGAATGTCAAGCCTAAACCCAAACTCCAGGAGTGCAACATGGAGCCCTGCCTCGCCAGGTTAAACACCAGACCTCTCATGAGATTAAACTGGATGACAGAGGATTTACAGTGTTATGCCGGTGGTCACATGCAGGCCGAAGGGAATTAGAGAGGACACAGGCTGCAGTTTCAACTTTCCATTTATAAGTGGTTTTCTGATCAGCTGTTATTTGTGACTCTGTTGATATGTTCTGGGCCGATGCACAAAGCTTCACACTCTCAGGAGAGTGTTATCTCAGGAGAGTCTATAATTAAGCTACAGACATCAGTAGTAGTCATCAATAGACTGTACAATATTCTGCCAGCAGCACTGGGTATAATATTAAATCTAAATTTCATTTGTTGAATTTACTTTTTAGTGATGGCTACAAGCAAATTATGCCATACGACCTCTACCATCCCCTGCCCCGGTATGTATCGAGAAGTCAATGACACACAGAAAGACATAAACACGCACAGCACATATTCCAGCAATGTATAGCATATCCACAATTTCAAAGGACTTCACTTCAGTCGGTCGGTGTAGTCCTTGAATCAAGCATTTGGCCGAATTTGGGCCTTCACCTATAACCTTTGGCTTTTACACCGTCAGTTGGGAGAGCAGCCCCTGGACGGCCTGTTCCACCTCCTGCGGTGGGGGTATCCAGAGTCGCTCAGTATCCTGCGTGGAGGAAGACATGCAGGGTATCATCACCCCCGCTGAGGAATGGAAGTGTCTCTACTCCCCCAAGACAGCCATCCTGCAGCCCTGCAACACCTTCGACTGCCCTACCTGGCTGGCACAGGAGTGGTCACCCGTAGGTCGCCTTCTTCATTCTTTTTGGAACATTTATGTCACACTTCATGTTTCATATTGGTTATTATTTGATCCACATATTGAACATACTGTAGAACTCTTGTTCCAAGGTGAAATGCATTTTACAATACACATAGTAATACTTAAAGGCCACGCAGTGCTGGAAACAGTCATTACATGACAATAGCATTACACTACATAGATTTTATTATATAACTATAATACTTATCCCATAATAATAGAGCATCTGTCCTGACAGATCTAGAGTAGAGTGGCAACAATTTGAAACTTAATGGATCAGAGTAGTCTGCAGGAGAGTTTGTTGTTGATGTTTGTTGTTTAGAAACCTGAGCTAAAAAGGCCCTGGACCTAAATAAAAATAGTTGTTCTTTTGTGTTCTGTAGCCCTTACCACCTGGCTGAGCAGTCACACATTAGGGAATGAGTCATTTGTCTTTGTAGCCTGTGATTTGCCACAGTGACTCGTAATTAACCCGTGGGGTTAGAAAAAAAAAAAACCCTGATTAATCCTCTCAGGGTGAAACAAAAATATACTCGCTAGACAATTTGACCTGTAATTCTGTCATCGCTTCAGACTTCAAGCAGCGTTCTCAACTTAACAGGAACAGTTGTAAGTGCTAACGTAAACGCGTGTTAAAACAAAACCTTCCTATGTGATTACCAGTAGCACCGCTAACCCCGTTTTGACCGTCCCTGGCCACCCTTGTCCATGTCTGCCTGAGCACACCATCCAAAACATACAAAGCTTTAATTAAAAACCCAAAGTCAACAGTACATATGGAGTTCTTCATCTCACTCCACACCACACACACAGGTTATCAAGATGCAGTTGGAGCCATCCAACACCCTTGGCTAGCTCACTGTCTCACAGGAGAGATGGCACCTGATTGGTCAACGCAGTATTTCTTGTCTGATGTGGCACAGTGGCAGTCACATTAGCCAATCCTAAATGTCCCATGTGACGTCCTCATGGGGATTTGACCCTTGCCAGTCAGACGGGCCCAGGGAGCCAGATTTGTGGCCCCATAAAAACCTGGGACGCTCTTTCCCTAGCACATTCTTCCCAGTGAACTTGCCCTTAAATGCTTGTCTTGGCAGAAGCTGCACAAAAATACACCCCTGAGCAGAGAGCTGGTTTGTCGGGATTTTAGTGGGTCTCAGTTTTTTTTCTTCCCTGGAGTCAAGGCCTGAGACATTCTATCAAACACAAGCAAAGGAACATGGTCATAGAAACAAGGTTCAAAACAACATGACTTCTGATAAAAGTGATAATTTGTTGGTATCCTCTTGGTATCCTCACAATAGTAGAATAGTACAGTGTGGAGCTAAGTGTTTGAGCATGAAGCACTATGATTTAGAATTCTCTCTGTTGATGCAAAAAATAGATAGACCACAAGCCTGATACTGTTACTTTAATTCATTTCTCAGTTTCAGAGGTTGACTCGGTAATTACTGAGGCTTTGAGTTTATTAATGCACTTGCACATGCTGTCCTAGCCACTCTGTGGGCAGCATTTAGATCACACTTGAATCGCTCATAATTCATTGTTAATGTCCCTTGATCACTAACGTCATCCGTCCTGTCCCCACCAGTGCACAGTGACATGTGGTCAGGGCCTACGCTACAGGGTGGTGTTATGCATCGACCATAGGGGGCTCCATGCCGGAGGCTGCAACCCCACCACCAAGCCCCACATCAAGGAGGAGTGCCTGGTCACTGTACCCTGCTACAAGCCCATAGGTAGGTTGGGGTCTCGTCATGTTTTAATTAACCCGCTGATTTCAAACGCTCTCTCGTGTGGCCTCATTCACAGATCTAAGACGATGGGGTAATGGTCATCTTATTTCCACCTTTTTATTACTTAGTTTATACCTTATTACTAATGGCCATCAGTCCTCTGCTTTTTCGCCTTAATACTTTCTTCATGATAATTGTGTGAAATCTATGAGAGGGGATAGAACAGCACCACAACTTTCTCCCACAGACTTGCAAACACTGTCTTTGTACCTCTTGAGCACTTAAATAATTATCCCAGAATGATGCACACAATTCTATAGTAAACACAGTCTAGGGTCTAAGGTCACAGTCTAAGGATAGTCTGGTTCCAGGATTATCAGCAACTCAATGGCTTGTCTGTTAGGACAGATGAGCGAAGGCAGGAGG
>OOFE01002299.1:4411-27538 GCA_900323365.1 Monocentris japonica | reverse complement strand
CATCCTATTCCTGTCTTGTGTAGCCTTTAACATCACTTCAGAATAAGACCAGGAAACGGAAATAGGTAATATTGCGTATGTGCATTATTTGTTGTTGTATCTGTATGCAGTGCAATGTGTGGTAGGCTATATTGGGTGAGCAGAGTAGGCCATGTGTTGAGATAAGCTGACCAGTTTGTTTCATCCTACTAATCTGATGAGATGTGATATGATTATAACATAGTATAGTGTGTGTGCCACTTAGCCCAGGGAGATGGGCCATAAACACTCAATACAGCAGCCAACTACCTCCAATTATTACAAAATGAGTGCTAATCCTACTTGAGTTGAGAGCTCTTGAGTTTCTTATTTGTGAAATACAGATTTTTGAGGATGTTAGCTGTAAAAAAAAAACACACAGAATGTTTTTTTTTTTTTAAATAAATATTCTCATAGTTTTCTCTCTACTTCCACTGGACAAGAATGTCACCACAAGGTCTAAAATGTAAATTCATTATAATGGATTACACACTCTTCAGTCCATCAGTGGAAAATAAGTCAATAGGAGTCATAACCTTAACTTCATCATTCACTAATTTTAAGATATAGAGGATCCAGTCAGAAAAAGTGTTGTCATTTTGTCAAGAAATTACTTAAGTTACAAACTGTACTATCCTACTAAAACTACCATAATTTCTTTTAGTTTGAGATCTCAGTCTTGAAAAAAATCCATCATTTACTGAGACCCGAGCAATTAGTGTTGTGATGCCACCAGGAAGCCCAGAGGCCTGGCAAGAGAGGAGATAGCGGTGTCAACACTAAATAGCCTTAGGTGGCTGTGTCTGAAACCCTTATCTAGTGTTAACATGGTGTAAATGCAGGTGTCTGCCCTGTAATCAACAGGCTGTTTGGGCTACTGGCTTTAGTTTTTGTGTGTGTTGTGTGATTTCCTTTGACCTTAATATGAGCAGCCATCTGCTATCCCGTCACTTCTTCTCTGCCTGTTGGTCAGACAGGGAGACACATGGAATTAATCAGGCCAATCATGTTGTGTTAAAATCTAGGTGAGCTGTGTGGGGGATTATTGGAGGTGAGGCCTGTGTGTGTGTCCAGTAAAAGAGCATGATGATATGTGCAAAATGGAAGTAAAACATGTCTGTGTAGGTGTTGGGGGAGGTAATTTGATCAAAGATTAAACAACGTATTCTGTAACAAAAATGGCTAGAATGGAAATACAAGTGCTGGACAACTGAGTAAGGTGCCAAAAAGTCAAAACAAAGACCCAGTCTGACTGGGAAAGAGGTGTGGTCATCCAAAGTGGAGAGTCGGGTAGAGAGGAGAAGAGATAAAGAAGAAGAAGAAGAAGAAGAGGAGAGGGCAGAGCACTGATAGAAAGAGTTGAGGTAAAGCACTCGCCTGGAGTAAATCTCTCTCAATCTGATCAGTGCCTGAGGTGGACCAACTTACCACTGGTTCACAACGTGGATACAGGAGCTACGCTCAGAGAGAAAGGTATGGACTCAGCTCTTCTGTTCTGCTCAATTAACTTCAGCCCCTAGGATTGGATCTATTCAGTTTGAATGAATATAAATACAGTTGGAACAGTGGTAGTTAGTTTCAGTGTTTTAATATGATACCAAGAGGAGGCCTATAAGAAACATGACCACACCACACGCTTTAATGTAAAACCATATGACACTGGAGATGTGTCAAAAATGTCCTAATGTTATTCCCAACCAGTGCATGTGAGGCTGAGGCTTCAATCCATATTATAACAAATCAAGTTCATACTGTCCCTGTTGGACATGCACTATGCTTCTGAGAGAAACAGTAACATTACAACAACAGCTGCCTCTATGCAGAATTAATATTAATTGAAAATGGGTATCTAATGTCAAAGTTTGATAACAATAGAAGTTTTTAGACTTTTTTAACTGAAAAATAAGTGTAACAGTAACTTGTAACTATGGTTGGGAAGTGTATCGCACACAACAAACTGAATTGCTGTTCTATTTAATGCATACAATGTAGCAGCCTCTAAAAGAGAATTTGGGGAAGAAGCCACCATCTAGACTGTGCATTGTTAGGCAGTCCATTGTTCTAGCTACACAAAGAGATTAGTTACATCGATGATAGGCCACATGTCATAAAGGAGTCTTACTTCAACTGAGAAGCTTTAGCAAGCCGATAAAGGACTGGAAATGTGAATGCATAACGCAATTTGCACATAACTTCAACAGAACAAAATCTAAAATTGTGCTCTTATTTGCCAAATGGCCACGTGAAGCCCGACATATATTGGGAAAACTACATTTCCCAAAGATAATGATGATTCGGTCTTGATGATTATAATCTTAATGCCACCTATCCTCTGTCTAGAAACATTTAGTCCTCCCTTTTGTCTTTTTTTGTAAATGGTGAGTACTTTATTTTGTTGGGGTCAACTGCTTTTTTAATCACACTTGTCAGCTTTTAATTTGGTACTAATCACACTACTTTAATACCCACTTTGGCCATATGGTGCCGGCATGGCGCACAAGCCCAGTAGTTCTAAACCACTCATGGATTACCTACCTACAAACACACATGCACGCACACACAGACACACACCAACAGCATGCCAGGTTGAGGAAGCTCACTTATCTCCTAGGTTAGTCCAACAACTGTTTGCAATTAGGTTAATTGAGTGATCTGCGGGGGATAATAAACTTAGGGCTAAATAGTGGAGATTGGGTGTGACACAGTTCTGTACCTCGCCCATCTGTCTCTCTTCTAAGCCCCCTGAACCCAGGAACCATAAGGACACAAAGTTAGGTACACACCTTTACACAGAGGTCGTTTTCAAACCCTGAGGATTGAGAAGAAGAGTACAACAAAAAAACGCCTCTCAGTTTACAAAAGAAGAAATTTACAAGTAGTTTACAAGTAGAAATATGAATGTGCATGGACACACACACACACACTCTGGAGAGGCTGGCTACTGGAAGCAACAGGTGATGACTGAGCTTTAGCTGTCACATCACGTGTACACCATTTCAAAATGCTCACACTTCAATAAAGGACATGTCACAGTGCTTAAAGACGTGTTATCACTACAGGCCTAGACTCTCTATGACATGGATACATGGTATAACGTATATAACATGGATAAGAAAAAGATGTGGACATAATATAGTAATCCTACTGTTTTTGGGATCCTTACATGAAACAACAGCAAGGTTCTGTATTTTCATCATCTTCCAGGGCAATCCCTGAATGAAAACCCAAATCCAATGAATGAATTGGCCTTTGGGAAGAAGTACACAGACCTATTGCCTACTCTACTAGTCCATACTGCTATAAAATACTCTAATTTAACAGCATTGGGACACTGTGGGGTTTACTAAATCAGAACTGTGGCCCGCATATCTCTTATATAGGAGCCTTGTGCTGGTCAGGATGTCACACCTCTGACTAATCCTTGGCTAGAGGGGTTCCTTGTTGTGTTGGCACATGTGTGACATGTAAGGTTACTGGTCAGACAGTCACCAGCTAACTGAGACTAGGGAGGTGGTGTTAATCCACTAGGACCTTCATGTTTGTTCGCCCAGTCAAAAGGTGTCTCTCCTCAGCGCCCGGCACTCTATCATAACCCTAAGGCAACAGCAGCAAAAAGCACATTTATTCTCAAGTAAAACATTTCTAGCCATTTCTGACTATCTGCTGATAGATGCCACTGAATCACACCATTATCTAACCTTTGATGTTTTATTTTACAGGGTTATTCCAACAACACAAAGGAAGAGAGAAACAAGACGACATCCAGGAGAACAATACAAATTCTCTCACAGAACCAAAGATGATAAACCTTTGATGAGAATCAAAATTAAATCCTTAAATCCTTACAGATCTGTGAATACCAAGTGGATACTGTTGCCAGTCTTCTTTGT
Source organism: Monocentris japonica (assembly GCA_900323365.1). NCBI lineage: Eukaryota > Metazoa > Chordata > Actinopteri > Trachichthyiformes > Monocentridae > Monocentris > Monocentris japonica. Next base: position 23,630 of record OOFE01002299.1, on the reverse strand, counting down.
TATCTTGCTCTCCAATGCCACCCTTACAATGATATAACAATCAATATAATCTTTACTTCAATTGGCATCACACATTTTGAAGTGAAGCCAAGCTCCTTTTTCGTATTAGCTGAACTGGGGATAGGAAGCATGAGGAACTCTCAAGCACTATACCTGTCCACCTCCCTTATCCTTATTGTGTTCTTGATAGTTTCACTTCTCTTCTGCCCTGCATCTGCTAGTTCAGGGTCTGAATATGACTATGGAGCCCACCCACGCTTTGTGTGCACCCCTATTCCAGTGGACGCAGACCCTGCCTGCTTCCCACCTGGAGGGCCAGGCATGGGGGGGTCACCTGGGCCCAGCGGACCAGGGCCTCAAAGCACACCAGGGGGACCTCCTACTGGCTGGTGGGGGGTGACCGAGGAGACCAAAGCCACCATCCTCCACCTCAGGGAGAGCCTTGTCCAACAGAAGGAGACCATCCTAGACCAGAGGGAGACTATTAGGGAGCTGACAGCCAAGCTCACCCTGTGTGAAGGCTTTGGACGGGGCATGACGGCTCATGATAACCACCATGGCACAGCTTCACACTCCCATCAAGGAGGAGTGGGCAGTCCTCACACTTACACCGACAATGCGCAATATAGCAACCTGCAGGGTCACCATGGAAACAGCAACCTCACACCGGACTCACCACACTACCCCTCCGTGGGGGGGCCCCGGTCAGATGGAGGGCATAGCAACAACAACCAGGGGAAGGACAAACACATAACACCAGGGGACATAACATCATCGCCAGAGCAGATGGAAAGGATGCTGCAGGCACTGAAGGAGAGGTTGGAGAACCTGCAGGTGAGCAAAGAGAGGAGTAAACTTTTTTTTTTAACTTTGTACTAAACTAAACTATGAACTAAACTATGGGAGACAAGGAAAGGTAATCTGGATAAAAGTGGGAAAAAAATGAGCAAATAATAATACAATATAGCTGAGAAATGAGGGAGAGATAGAGATAGAGGGAGGCCTGTAATGTGCAGTGTGTCTGTGTATGGCTTTTTCTTGTTTGGATGCAGCCATGCTGTTGTCAATGTTGAGTAATCAACCCGAGTCCCAAAGTAGTATGTGCCCCTTCTGTCTCTGCCTGATTGATGGGCTAAGTGAGCTGCAGTCTCAGAAGTGGACGTCACTGTCTGATCTGGTAAAGACAGGGATATAGCACAAGGTTATAGTGGCTAGATTGAGCACATTTGGGTTTGGTGCAAATTGGGTTGTCTTAGAGTGGGTCTTCCTTTCTCTTCATTTATTTGGTTCCTCAACGAATCCCTGTGTCTCTCTGTCTGTTGGCACATCCATCCATTTCTACTCTCTTTCTTGGAGAATCAAAAACAGATGTAATGTGCTGTGGCGGGGGGGGGGGCAACAGTCTAAGATCAGTGTCAATTATCATGATCTCGCTTGACAGACTGGTAATCAGGCACGCACCGGGACAAAGCCTGTATTACCTGGGAGGGGAAGGGGGAGACAGGCAGATAGAGGAGGACACATGAAGGGAGCAGACAAAATAGGATAGATGCACCACAGAGTCTCAAAGTGTAATTGACTATTGCATTCCACAACACAATGTTATTAATCATGTCATTAGCAAGGACTGACTGGAAGGACTGGAAGTAGATAATTAAACACACTGGCGTACACTAAGTGCTCTCTAAGACTTGGAAGTGGCGAACAACACATGCTCACATGATTCCTTGGCTGGTCAAGTGTCCATGCCAAAGCAGCTCTGACAACAGCCTGTGTCCTTTCTGCATTAAGTAGGAAGCACAGGGATTAAGAAACAGGATATACTGATTTTTAACAAGAATGTATTTTTCACTCTGACCTGATAGGAAAGATGATTATTTCTATAATAAGGTATGGTGTTACTTGTCTGTGCCCCCTCTGTCAGCAGAAGAGGAACACATCTACTACCTACTCCAGCTCTCTGAAGGAGCTGCTGCAGAGGAAGGTCAGTGCTCTGGAGCAGCAGCTGCACCATCGCACAGCTGCCCTCAGTAGCCCAAATCATCATGATGACGACAGCAGTCACCGTGATGATAGTGACCACCATGACAATGATCACCATGACGACAGACACCCCAAAGACCACAATGATCACCATGACAATGGAAACAAGGATAGCCACCAAGACAATGAGGACCATAATGACCATCACGATGACAGCCGCAATGATGACCACCATGATGTTGATGGTGACCATGACGACCATGATGATGATCACCAGGATAACGAAACAGATAGTCTTGGTTACACGACTGGATACCGAGCACCAGGGTCGCGGTCGGGGTTCCACTCAAATAAACTGGAAACAATGCTGAATCAGCTGCAGCTCACAGGTACACAGTCACTCTAGCCACACTGGAGCATGCAGTCACTAATAAGAACTAATAATGACTTCACAGGAATGATTTGTCCTTTATTAACAGGTTCCAGCAGGAAGAAAACCAAAAGTCCCGATGCCTTCCAGATTGGCTTCCCCATGAGAACCAACTACATGTATGGGCGGGTAAAGAGGACGCTGCATCATGAAATCTTTGCTCTGACCCTGTGTCTTTGGCTCAAGGGAGGAGTGGGGCCTGGCCTGGGAACTCCATTCTCTTACTCTGTGCCTGGACAGGCCAATGAACTAGTGCTCATTGAGTGGGGGAACAACCCTATGGAACTGCTGGTAGACGACAAGGTAAGAGATAAAAAACTGAACCTGCAGAGCACCTGTGACTTAACCTTTGACTGACAGCATGTTGTGACAATGTTTTGAGTGACACACTTGTCCCTCAGTTGAACTCCAAGACTCCACCAGCTGTCTAAGCTGCTTCCAAACTTCTAAGGTGTCATAGTATTAAGATGAATGATGAATTTATAGTTGAAGGCAGTGGTACAGTAGAACCTGTCAGCAAGGGACTCTTGCCCACAGATCTCTGTTGAAGTGTCCTTGAGCAAGACATTGAAGGGTCAGGGGTTGAGGCGGCTGGATGCTGCTGCGCTCTGACCCAGCCAGTGAAAGCCCATACATTTATGTATTACACGGTGTGTAATTAGGGTGTAGTCTGTGTGTTTTATATTAATTGCTAGTTATATTAATTGCACTCTGAAAAACTGCCCATTGAGGTTTGACTCAACCAGTGAGAGAACTGTTTGTATAACAAAAACAAAATCTACGTAAAATGATTGAGTACTCTACATTTCTGAAATGTTTGCCTGGGTGGTCTAACATACTGCTGTGCCCATTACTCCTATGATGAACTGTAACAGGACATGTTTACTTTCAAGTGCCTCACCATCTTCACCATCCCATCCCCAGGCGGTGACACTGCCCCTGTCTCTGAGCGATGGGAAGTGGCACCATGTGTGTGTGACATGGACAACGCGGGACGGTCAGTGGGAGGCCTTCCAGGATGGGGTGCAGAGGGGGTCAGGGGAGGACCTCTCAGCCTGGCACCCCATCAAACCTGGAGGGGTCTTCATCCTTGGACAGGAACAGGTAAAGACAGAAAGAGCCATTCTCCTTAGATACAGATGTAAATGTTTATAGTTGAGACCTGCAAGTAAATGTACTATTATTCTGCAATGGGCTTCTTCATATAATTTCATGATGGCAAGAATCGATGTGGTTTGAGGTTTTTCTCAAAAACACTGTTGAGGTGTGGTTTGTGCTGCAAGTTTATGAAAAAAAATAATGATTGCTATTTAAATGTTGAAAATTTAGATTTTATTTTTGCCTCCTCTCTCTTGCTCAGGACACTCTGGGAGGTCGTTTTGATGCAACTCAGTCATTTGTGGGGGAGATCTCAGACCTGCACATGTGGTCACATGTCCTGACCGCGAGTGACATCTACACCCTGGCCTCCTGTGGCAGCCACCTCAGTGGTGATGTTATTGCTTGGTCCGAGACAGAGGTGGAGCTTCATGGAGGGGTCACAAAATATCCCTTTGACCCCTGTCACTAAGGGTAACCACCAAGCCTTGGATATCCTGGAACTTACTGAGAAAGGTTATCGTCAAACAGCAACTACAGAAACTGAAAGGGATAAAAGGACATCACAAAAGTCACAGTGACCTTCAGTGGCTCTTCACTACAGCACGCGTGATGTGATCACTCTGTGGCACCGACTCCTGTTTAAATTATAAATCAATGCCTTCCTTTTAACTCAACCAGTGACTTTTTCTTAAAAATCAAAGTGTTGTTTCATTTCATGTCTAATCTGCATTCACAGATACAGTGTAGGGTCTTAGTGTTCTTGGGCCTTAGTTATTGGCCATTATCTAACATAATGATAACTATGATTTGAGTGAGTGATATACTGTATGTGACATATTGCCATATTGTTAATAAGACTAAATAGATACTGTAGGGTCCCTTATAATGATGCTAGCAGGCCTCATATGGCTTCTCTTGTCAGTGTTTTGAATGAGTGAAGAGATACTGATGTCAAGTGTGCTGGGAAATCAATTTGTGCTCTGGATTCTCTTTTAAAAAAGGTTTCCATGGAAGATACAGCTAATTTACCAAAGAAACTGTAGAATTAATTTGTTTTGCCCTTTTATGTTTATCTTTAACCTATGTATAGATTGATTGATCATGTTGTATTTATATAATCCCATTCACAGTATTTTGAAAGCCTGACCATGAGTGGTTTTACAGCAAGCATTTAAGTTACACAATTTTACAGATTCTGCTGCTTTCAGTCATTACATGGACTCTTGGCAGGATGTTGTATTTCTGCTGTGGTCCTTGCCAATGACATGGGCAGAATATTCAGTAAACAAATGAGAATAAAAACTAGTCTAACAGTATCCAGTGTTTTCTGATTTTCACAACTTTAGTATACTCATAATGCATTTAAAAGCTTGTTTACTGAAGAAATTCACGTTACTGTTAATCATATTTCTTTTTCAATACATTAAATTGTATCTTTTTGAAATATGGCATAATACAACACTGTTTTACATTTTTTGTAATCAAGTAATTGTATTGTGGCTTTGTGATTGCTTAAAAGATCTGGCCTTGACTATATTTATTCTTGTACATAAACCACTGAAATACTGTATTACATTAGCAAAGTTAAAACTTGTTAAGTTACAACTGTCTGCCATTTTGAAGAGTATTTTAACACGGCAAATCAAAAATGTGCAAAATACGAGTCCCAGTTTTTCATTCTCCATGGACTTAGTTTGCTAGCTTACCTGTTTCAGGTTTGCATTCAGACAGTATCTTGAATTGAAGCCAACGTTATCTCGTTGCTAAGAGACAAAACCACAACCAAGTGTAAAAGTAGGCAAATTGTCTCAACGAGTTTGATGAATAAAAACACAAATCCATAATTTCAGTTCACTTTTTATTGTTACACAGTAGTTTACTGGCACCAATGTACCGTGGTTTTTGTTTTGCTACATTTACAGATGATCATTCCATCTTCACCTCGCAGTAAATAAAAATAAATAAATACAAAATAAAGACATTTTCTGGAAGAGGTGGCTGTGGGGTCATGGAATCAGAAATGTAGGCTCAGTTTCAGTCCTGTGTCTCATCATTTCAGTGTTCACTTTTTTTGAGTGGAAAAATTGTATATCCCAACAATTTTTGGCAACTTGCACTTCAAGAATATCCAGAAGAGTGTAGGCCTACAGAGAGTCCATGTGTTGTGCGGAAGCAGTGTTTGAGCAAATGCTCACTACTATAGTAATACATAAAGTTAGCACTTTGTCAGTTTAATGCTTTTGGTAAGCCACGGGAGAGTAAAAGGCAATCCTAGATCAAGAATTATCATCTGCCATGTCCTAAAACACAGTCATAAAGCCTCTCCAGTTTGTGATCACATCAGAGAAAAGACCCCATTCACCTTCATGCAAAATGATACTGATCAGGGGTGCACACTAATCTAAACAGTTACAGTATGCTTGTCAGAATACCTAATCATTGTTTCTATAGCTGGAACTGACCAGGTGATGGCATCACGTCTTCACAGTTCATGGTGCACCCCTTGAGCATGTTGCAGCACTGTTTAATCGCCAATAGAGGGCGCTAAAGGTTAGTATTATCAACCAAAATAACAGCATTTGAAAGAGCTCCAAAATGCTAAAATTGATAAAGTGCAGAAGACAATTATTGTAGTGCTGCAATCTCTCCTAACATCTACAAATGTCAATTCAGTAACTAACTATTGCAAATAATCAAATATCTATGGGGCAAGTCAGGCAAATGTATCATTAGACACATATCTATCATTGTTAATGATACATTTGAACTATTACATTATGAATCAAAGATTTATTAGTGTTCCTTGTTTTGTTGTCTTTTCAATTGAACCACTGAGTGAAATCACCTGGCTTTTTAGCTGTAGTATATGATGGAAGTTTTCCAATTCACCTCTTGTGACTAGCTTCCTTTCACTAAGTGTGGACAAGTCAAGGGAACAAGGAGAGGATGCTACTTCAGCAGAATGAAACTGCTCACTGCTTGTGCTTTTCTAAGTCTGATTCACTTAAGCACCAACAGGGTTATATCAGGGTGGAATCAGACTATAGACTTCCCATAGAGAAAATATCTTCTCAGTCTCCAGAAGTAAATTAAATTGAATAGGATAATTAAATTCATGGGTGGATGGATGGAGCGATTTCCACCTTAACAGGGAACACTAACACTCCTCAAATGAATGCACCCAATACTAGCATGAATCCATGGTCCATCAGTACCTATTGACTGATGCTTCAATTCATTAACATGCAGTCCTACAGTAGCTTGTACAAAAACCTGATTTTAACAAAAAATAAAGAATAAATTAAATAATTTCTATGTGTATAGTAAACAAATATGCTAACATCTATTTACAAAAAAGTATACATTATAATAAGCTGCCATTGTAACTTCTTGAAACTCACTGTAGTGTGAAAACCTGGGCTTAACAGATAAATGTCTGAGAGTTATTACAAGTACAGTGACAAAGATGTCTGTGTTCACCTAGCAGTGTTCATCTTGAGTAAGAAAAAAAAAAATTGTGGCATGCCAATACAGTGAGTCTGACAGCATATGGGGATAACGCAGCACTCAATATAGTGTTATAAAGGCATTAGAACAAGCCTCCAGATTGGTACCATGCTGCTCTACTCCACTATTGCTCATACACATTACTAAGAAATATATCTTGCCTCAGTAAGCCAACACAAGCAGCCATCTCCAAAGAGAGAAGTTGCTCATCTTTGTGTCCACTAATTTTGCAAATATGGCAACCAAAAGTTTCCTTGAGAGCAGCCAGTATTTGAATTAAGACCTGCAGTCACTAGGCTATATAAATCTTTTGTAAATATAAACAGCAATGAAGAGTGACATTTTCCTCACAGAATGGTTACAGTATTTAAGCATGACTTTTATAATGCCAATATAGATAACCTGTAGCAAAGCCATTAAGAGTACAATAGAAAACAATGGGCACATCTCAATAGTCTTAAGTTAATCACCGTTTTGTTCGTATCTTTTACTTCAATTGATTCCTCAATTCTCTTTGAACTACACCAACTGAAAGAAAATAATCTTGAACATTTGAATAGCGATTTCACATTTTATCTTGGGAAAGCACAATGAAGGTGACTTCTCTGGACCATTGAGATGCCACCTATAAATGTGGAAGATTTCAAGAGTGGAGCCGCTTGCTACCCTGAATAAGACAAATTTCACAGTTCACTTGTCAAAGGAGAGGAGTGTGGTGAGGAGGGGTAGACAGTGTGCTCTGGCTGTAATGTGTCAGGCTGTATATCATAGTAGTGTAAGAACCAAGGTAGTAGAGGCAGCCACAGTGGATGAGTTCGTCACTCTGAATGTGCCTTTCAGAAGTCTTATAGACAGGATAGCAAGGAGTCCTCACTTCAGAGAGAGAGGACATGTTAGGAAGGGGGAAAGTGGTGTAACAAAATTGATGAATACGTAGGCAGGAGTAAGGACAAAAAAAAAACTTGCCCCATGTTGGAATGAGAGATGAGAAGGACAAAGGAGGAAAGGGAAAGATGAATGAAAGGAATCATCTACGGTTGCTCCTCCTTCTTCTTCAGGGATATGCGTTTCTTCCTGGCAGCAAGCATTTCATAGAAAGGATCCACACTGACAGCAGAACTGGAAAGATGGACAGAGGAAGACATGGGACCGAATGAACAAAGCCTTGGTAAAAGGAGACAATCTAATAAAACACTACTGAAATGGGCGGATCACCCCAAAATTATCAGATGAAAAGGCACGTGTACTATATAACCTAAATATACACACACATATCAATCCTCTTACTCCTACATACTTAATGCTGTGGATCCATTCGTCCTTCTCCTCGGGGGTGGGGGCTGAGATACGGTAGACCATATGGTTCCCTTCCACCACTCTCCCATCCGCCTCTGTCTTGCATGCCTTAATCAGCTGACCGCGATTGTTGGGGATGTACAGCTCAAAGCAGTTCTGTTAAGGGAAAGGCAAGGAGCCAAGGGTAAACCGCATTGCAACACACACACACACACACCACTTGTGAGTTTTTAATATAATAACAATCATGTGCATATAATGTTCAGTGGGAACGCAAATTTACCGGTTTCCTTGGGTCTTCTACCTCGCGGATGCTGAGGTTCTCCAAGGGAATGATACCTCGGGGTTCCTTATCCTGAGAGATACACAAACACAACACGTTACATACCGGATGTATGTTTCAACATCAATACAGGCTTCTGTTTTGTGTCTGTTATCCATGTTGCGATGTTTAACGCTATTGTTAAATAGCACAATAGACAGACTGTACAAAGACTTACTGTAGTGTATTCAAAGTAATAGAGGCAGTTGTCTGTGAGAATGAACCATCGCCGTTTCCAAGTTTTCACCCGCCCCCCTGAAACACAAGAATACAGTCATGCCTATGAGAGAAGAGAGGGGATAGTCCTCTACAATCGCTACACATTCGTACAGCTGATTAGCCTCAATGTGGCTAACTTTTCTTCTTTTCTACAACAACTCTGCCAGTACATACCTCCTGAGAAACAAGCAGCAGCAGTAGAGTGTGGAAATCGCAGGGGAGAAGCAGAGACAACAGGGACCAGAGGATTTGGAGAGGAGAGAATGGACCAAAAGAGGAAGAAAGTGAGAGATACAGAGATACAGAGAGAGAGAGAGAGGATATTAGTGACAAACAGATTATAGGCCCCGCCATGCAAGAGAGAACAATCAGATCTTTGGACTGCCATGATGCAGGAAAGTAAGTGTTGAATTTGTCACTAGTTCACCATCATGCTATTGCAATGTTCAAATTTCATGATACTGTATGTTGACTATGCAATTAGGGCGACAAAAGACAACATCAGCGATAGCAAAGTGCCAGCGTATTATGGTCTTAATTGTAAATCTCAGAGACAGGAGGGCAGGTACATCATAGCAGAGGAGAGAACAGAGTACAGTAGCACACAGCATGTCTTAACACCAACAGGTCAGTATTTCTACAAGGCTGTCTTCTCTCAATGGAAGTATAAATTGCTTACATCTGTAATATTTACAAGTGTGTCAGAAGAGGTGTTTGGTTATACAAGATCATTCTTAAAGCCAATATGTGGGTCAGCAATACTCCCCCACAAACCACAGGGCATCACCAGCATCACCTCACCCAGTTTGAGAAGCCAGCCCTCTCTGTCAGGGTTGAAGAAGGTGTGTGTCAGGTCATTGCCATCATCCTCAGGGATCTTGAAGGGCTCATTTTTAATGCTTTCATACAGATTCTGGAATGAAGGAAATCAGGACAAAATAAGCACACAATCGCTTATTCTCATTACTAGGATTGTTTTAGCTGCTCTGGTGACTGGCAGTCTTCTTCCAGAATATCCTAATTTAGTTATCGATAGAAAACAACATGACCCTCTACATACTCTAAGCAGCTCCTCTGGCAGGTCTCCTCCCTCATTGATGCCTCTGTTCATCGAGATGAAGCGGTCCAATCCAGGCTTGTCCCTCACATTGGGGTTGTGGAGGCTGGTGTTCAACATGATGATAGCAAACGACAGCACATAACACGTGTCTGGGAACAGGGGAGAAATGCAACCAAATACAACAGTGCTGAGTTATGTTTTGCACAATGAGAGGCACTTGAAATGCACGGTGTGTGTATGTGTGTCTACCAGTGCTTTGGAAGACGCCGGGGTTGCAGTGGCAGTATCTCTGAGCAAAGGCCTCCATCATTCTGTCTATCTTCTGGGCTTCACCAGGCAAACGGAAACTCCATAAGAATTGTCTGCAGGTCCAAGTCAGAGGTTTATGTCAAGTCAGAGAGAACAAACTCTGAAATGAATGCAAACTAGAGACACAGCAAACTGAATAATAGTCACTTTGACCCCTGCTCCTCATTTCTTCCCTGCCTACCCTGATGTGGCTATGATATTAGGACCTCCCGGTGTTCTGGAGTCTTGTTTAAGAGAAAACACCAGGATGCCATAGCACATTTGGTGCATGGCACAGAACAAGAGACACAGTTTACCTGAGGGCCTGGACAAGGTTGAGGTCAGTGAACTCATGGAGGTCAACAAAAGCCTGAAGAACTTTGATGTTGAAGTCATCCCTGCAGTACAACAACAGAGAGAAAATGGTTGCAAAACACCAAAGTGTAAGGAGAAAGAAAGGAGGAGGAAATATTACAAGAGACCCAGTACCTTTCTCCAAGGTAATCTCCTATAGCAGTCTTGTTGAGGCCCTCTCCTTTGTAGAGAAACTGCGCAATGTCCTCTGAAGTGTGTCGGAGCAACTCATTCTCCACTAGAAATACTATGCCCTAAAGGAATGGAAAAGAGTCAGTCATCACAAAACTAATAAAGAATGACATAGACTTACACAACCATCAAAGGGTGTTACCTTTTTAGGGTCCATGTTGAACTTCTTCCTTCCCATTGCCACATGCCTACTTTTCTGTAGTGTTTTACTGTAGAGAGTTGAAATGTGTAGAGAGTGAGAAAGAATGAGTCTCACAGCATTCAAATCATGTCTCTCTCCAACAGCTTGGTAAGAGGAAAGACTAGAATTACGAAATCACCAAAGATCTCCTGATAGAGTATTACCACAGTACCTGGGCTAGATGATATGATATGAATACTGTGGTTTCTCATGCCCTGCAATACTTCAAGTACAGCAATTTGATACTTTGATACACTGCAGGTTGTCATTCAACTTATCTGACCTCAATCAGAAGCTGTCATAATATTGCTTTTGGCAATAAATGTCAAAATCAATTTTGTTTACAAGTTAAAAGCAATGAATAAATTACTAGAAGAAATTCAAGCCCTTTCAAACTTTTAATGACCATTATTAAGATAATTTGACAGAAAATAAATTTCTTCCAAGGTCTTCCATGAATAAGTTTTGGAATATTATTCAAATACCACAATACTTGTACGTGTTGATACCATAGTTTAAGCTATTGCCATATCATAATTATTGCTATTATTTAAGTATTGCTATTATACTATCATATAATTGCCCCCCCCCACTGAAAGGAGTATGAGGACCATGGTCCAACCAACTGTTTCATCTAGGGCAGATACAGTTTTATTTTAGTGTGTCTTACAGCACTGAGCTCATTAATAAGGAGACTGTGGCTGATTAAGTCGTAAATATACAGCAGTTACGATGCATTTTCTTCTCACCTGCCCTCTGTGCTGGTCTCCAGTCCCTCCACCTCTAAAATGGCCTCTCGTAATTCCTCTCGGAGCCTCTGGATCTCCTGCAGCAGGGCGCCCTTCCTCCTGCGGATGTCCTCCAGCTCAGAGCGCTCCTCTGGGCTCAGGTCTACTGGGACTGTGCAGGAAGAGTAGAAGAATAACTTCATTACTGCTGTTACTTCACATGCAACAAATTAGGCTACACATAACATTGCCTAAAGAACAGATCAAGTCATCTCTATTATTAACTGTTGCAAATACCCATTGAATGGGACTATATTAAGAATTGCATTGTTACTGTGACCGATATTTAATAATGGAGAGGAAAGAGGGGAAGTGGGATAGTAAAGGCAATAATGGGAGTTAACCAGCATGAATATACAAACTATGCAGTGGAAAGAAATGGAGTGAGCTTGTTTAAGTGTTTACCAAGTTTCTTTATATTTTGTACAGACACAAGACTCTTCCTGCACAACAAGGACTACTCATATAAATCAATGCTATTCAACATTTTCAACTATTGTTGAATTCCCTTTAAACGCCTCCGTTTCTGGTCCCTTTTACCCACTCACTGACCTGTCCCTAATACACCCATTTAGTCTGTGTAGTCAAATCGAAAAACATATTGAAAATCAGTCAGCTGATGATCTGTCATTGAAACATAGATGCACCAGGGCATTCACCCTGTCCATTGACTGAATTGAGTGATTCAGTTCAATAAAAACTTGCTGGATCCAATAGGGACCTACACAGGGAGGAAGGCAACAAGACTACAAACATGAGACACAAAAAGAGAAAAACAAGCCTAAGTCAAACAGCCCAAAACTTTGGCTGCAGGGATTTTACTCTGAAGTATTCCCTGATGTACTGAACTTCTGAGATGTAACAGAGAAATAGGGGTAGTTAGAGATAGTTTGGGAGTTATTTGTTATAAGGCTATAGTGACAGTGAAAAAAGGACAATACCTGCCTAATATTGTGGTTGTGATCTGAAAAGCAAACCGCTTGAAAAAAACAAGTAAAAACTAGCTTAGTGCTAGTTTCAAGCTCCCCACCTGTTTTGTCTGTGGAGCTGACCAATACAGTAGCTTAAAGCACCAAACTCAAGTACATCAACTGTCCATTCACAACTTCCAATAATTTCCAACATCTAGGCTAAGCTGATGACAACATCACACACATGACAAGACCCAAATCCCATGGCAACCTGCTCAGGCCTATCCATGATTTTAGTCACAAAGGGGGTGAATCTTGAAGTGCATGGCATCCACATTGCATGCCTCCCATGCAATGTGGATGCCAGGTGAAACCATGTACTGATACATTTAGGTATTTCACATCAAGAGAAAACGTTGTTTCTAATCACCAAGCAGGTAAGCTAACCAACATGGGCAGTGGGTCTTCCCTGTATTAGTGAGCTTTATCGCTTATGATACTAATTAATTGATAGCTAGGAACATTACTATAAACACCACAGACCAAAATATGACTGTCACGCCATACTGATTAGAGATTAGTAATCATTAAACATCATGCCTGCCACAAATTATAATTTTTTATAAAATGTATAATATTTTGTTTTAAGAAAAACATTGTGATTTCGAAATGGCAACTGGCTGGTGCCAATTACAGAGATGACACAGCTCAGGTGACTAAATTCTCTGCTGTCTGGCTATGAGATATGTACATTTTATATGACCATTTTCACCTCGGGATAAAATGTTGGACGCCTTTAGCAAACAAAACGGATGTAACTATAGAAGATGTATTAAAGGTTAGTATAGATGAATACTGCTATAGAGTTAGTAGTGTGTAGTTTGTGACCAGCAGGTCGCACTGCTGGTGTTAGCACTCTTCTACATTATCAATATCCCAGACGAGTGTTTAACTTACTATGCAAAATGACAGCTGCACTTCAACAACATCAACCACGCCCACAGTCTGATGAATGAATAGCTAACTACAAAGAGCTCAATGTATGGTTCCTTAGAAAAGGATGTGGCTGCCTCCAACACTATATGCACAACCTCATTTTTGACAAGAGTTGCAGTTAGCCAGTCAAAAAGTGCTCACTCGTGTTAGCATCCTGACGTTAGCCATATCTTAAGAGTACACACTGGAAACAATCGATGTTTAGTTGGCGTCAGGCTAAGTTAACATCAAGAAACAAGATGGATGCTTTAACGAAAATATTGGTTGTAGCTAGCACTGCTTGTTGGAAAAGACAACAAAAATCGGTTGTATTAATCAAGTACATTTTAAATATTCCATGAGTTGACTGTCATATTTCAGCAAATAAACTGAGCTACTAGCGACATAGCTAGCTAACGTTAGCTAGCGATAGCTTATACAAATTGCCTGTTAGCAAGCAAACAGGCCTACTTACTGTAGTCCAGGTCATCCATTTTTGGCGCTTTGTTTTTAGGCATAAATATTTCAGAGTCGACTGTCATTCAATAGCAGAAAAAATATGGATATATGTGTAAATATATCCTCAAAATTCTAGGAAAATAAATAGATAACAATCCTATGTGTCGAAATCTTGGGCCGGAGACAAAGAAGGTGGCGACACAGGAAGTGATGTCTAGCTTAGAGCCGACGAGAAAAAATACTTCCGATTAATTATTTTCAAAACAAAATCATTTATTTTGAATGGTATTTGTAAATACAATAATGAAATTGTTCGACATAAATATCAGTCACTGAGCCTTGGCTTTGGGGTGGGGGTCTACAGAATACTGAACAAGTTCAAATTAGACCTTTTCCATTGAAAATATTGCAGCTTGTGAATGCTTCCAGGCTACCTGAACAGTTGGACTGCACAGAGGTGAAATGCAAGGTACCAGTAGCGACGGGATACATCTGTCTTCAGGGGTATTAAGAGAAAATATTTTAATAATAATATAGGCAACTGTTTTTTCCATAAATAGGTTTTGTACTAAATGTAAATGCTCTTATATTGCAGTGCAGTGTACAGTCATAGGATGTAAAGGTATCAAAATAATTGTCACATCTAGGGCTATCTAGTGGAGACCCGGGGAATATACAAGTAACATTTAGCTATTTGCCGTCCTCACCAGAAGTATATGCACTCTAAATGCTCCTTTAATGTCAAATAGTCATTTTTAAAATGATCAGGCCAATTATACTGTTCAGATATGAAATGCAAAGGTGTAAATAGAGAAACCATGTTCCCACACGCAGGGAGACCTAGAGAATTGTTTTGAGTTCTTTCATATCAGCGGTGCAGTGATTGAGGATAGGGTTAGACCAATATATCGGTTTGCCTATATATCAGGTCGATATTGGCCTTTCAATAAAAAATGCTATCATGGAGGTGAGGATATTTACTGCTACCTACTCATCTAGGGGCTGGAGCTTCCAAGGCTCCCACCAGGATCATAGTTGGACACCTTCCACTCATTACAGTGCTACCTACAATACATGTAGATCAAAAGTGGTAGAACATGACACTGCCAGGCTTAGGGCTTTGATTCCTTCTGGGTCCACCCACGCTAAAATGTATACACTCAGGGGACAATAAAGACTTCCACCAAACAGCATATATCGCTATATTTCAAGAAGATGAAATTCTAGGAATCAGTAATTTACAAAGATGAGAAAGTAAAAATGGTAAGAGAGGCAGAAGGAATTGCATGATACTGTACTTCCATGGAACAGATGCTAAAACTAGCCTTCTTCTTATCTTCCTTGTTTATTATTGTACTGCTTGTACAGATTGAAAGAGGAGACACACTGTGCTTTAATCTGTGTATGAGGTCAAGGTAAAACAATGCCATTAGATATTGAAAGAATGTTGTTAAGAGCCATTTCCTCTCTTCATAACATGTCACATGACCAGCTCAATTGAGAGAACATGTTGGTCAAAAACACAGTAGAGGATTTTCTTGAGACAACTTTTCAAGTTAAATTTATTCAAAACCATATACAACTATTAACTGTACATTATGTAAGTATATTATATCTCATAATTTTAGTAATAATTACAATTTCATTACAGGCAGTCACCTACAGACACCTTACTGGCATTATCAATTGAGGAGTTACACCCCAACATTGTCACATCAAATTGGTCTCAAACACCATGGTCCAAACTGTGGCCATTGACAAAAAAATGTCCAGCAGGTCTCAATTGTCATAACTAAGCTTGTGGCAGTGAGAGTAAACAGTGTGGCCAAAATGTATTTCAAAATTTTAGATTTGGTAATGATACCAGCCTAGATTTGTAATTCTCTGCTCGCATTTTGTAGATATGTAAGCTCAGTGTAAATGTAGCAGAGTGGCTGTGTTGTGTACCTAACACTGACAGAAAAATATCCTGGTGAACATTTTTCTTTCTACAATATTTTTCCATGGACAGTTTAGGATCAATAGCCAAAATCTACAGGGTAAAAATACAAGGGTATTGATTTGTCCAGACATAACCAATACATACAGTATGTTGCCACTGGTCCAGGCAGTCCAGACATAGTCTTACTGATTGATACATGCAAATAAATGATTCTATTTATCATTTGTTCTGATCAAGTATATAGGCAGTAATTGTATTATTCTATAAATTACAAAAATTTATTCATTTTCTCAAAATAAACTCAGTTCTTAGTGGGGTTGCAATGTCTGCTGTTTGATTTCGCTTAAGAGCATATTATTATTTGGTACCAGTAGTTTTCAAGGAGATATTTGGAAGTTAGAAGCCCAATCCAGAATTGAAATAACATCATTTACGGCACCAGAATGGATCTATTACTGGCTACAATTATTTCACTGGTAGATTACTCTCAAACTGATTTATCCCTTGATACAAGGTCTGACATTATGTGACAACTTATCATGAGCTTTTGACTGTTTTAACTGAAGAGTATGTTTGTATACAATGGAGATCATCAATTTTGAGTTTGGTGGGATTTTAAAGTTGCAAGTAGATTTTGTTTCAATCAGCCAGTCTTACCCTTCAAAATCCACACATAATCTAATTGGTATGTTCAAACCATTACCAATTGGGACTTCAATGTGATCCATTTACTATAGTATCTGGAATAATACTAGACCTATCCATTTTCTGCAACAAAAAATGTATCTGGTTCAGCATTACTCTTTAGGTCCATCTAAAAAGCTACAACCCATTCTAGTGTTCTGATTTTCTGTGTTGCTCCAACTCCACTAATTGCTCACTATAGCTGGCATCAGTTACAACAATAGAGGCATGTCTTCTTAATACACTTTCCAAAGTAGATAACGCACAAGAAAGTGATCACTTCTGGACATAAAAATAGCGCTGGGGGGTAATGTGTGTGATACTGGAAATGTTTTTTGAAAACAATCTAAAACCATTGACAAAGAAGGTTGCTTTGTTCAGACAATTTTATGTTCAATATGTTGCAAAGTAATAGTCTGATATCATTGACATCAACATCATCATCATGCATCCATTTGCTAAGAAATACAGGCAGATTATGCAAAAATATCAGTAATGGTCACTGTTCAACAGTTCCATTGATCCTACTACTGTAATAATCCTGAAAAGCTTGATGTCAGTGTTGTTCTAAATTGACTCACACTTTCATAAGAAAATGAAAAGGTCTTTAGGGCTTACTTATATTCACATCCTTTGTCCACTGATGCATAATAGTGGAGAGAATAGTAGTGTGCTGAAAGATAATGGCATGGTGGTACTACCAGTATACATAAACATAGCTTTACTTTTGGTGGACGGACACTGATAGGCTGATGGAGATTTGCTGAGTAAAAAAATTTAGATTTGTTATGTAAGTAAGACAGGGCAAAGTCGCAGTAATTGTATTGTTCAGTGGTGGATAAGGCATTCCTTTCCAGGACGGAGGTTTATACATGGAAAGATTGGGGGGTGGGGAAGGGCAGATTTGTATGGGGGTGTGGCCCAAGTTAATCTGTTCTAGAGCATTTCACGTTTAAGAACGTCTTTCTCTGATTTGATTCAGATTGCTCTATCTCATTGTAAGGCAAAAAACAGGTAGTGCTTCTCTGCATGCATGCATACTACAATGTATACATCCAACACATGCACTATCTGCAAAAACAATTCCATAAACATTCACTTGTTCTTCCCTCTTATATCCCAGGCTGTGCAGTTTTCACGCTTCTCAGGGTAAACTGAGTGTAATCCAACAGCTGTGCAATGAGGCGCATTTTTCATCCATTTTTAAATTTGCTATTAATCCCTGCAGTCCTGCTCCACTGATACATGGCTCGGTGGGTGATTCCTTTCACTAAACCCAACAAAAGCGGTTTCTGCAATCCAGGCTATTTTAAGTCTCTGAGGTTTTTCCTCCTTCTCTCTAGTATAGATGGCAACAGAGATGACGTAATTCAGGAGAGTACTGTATCAGTCAATCAGATCAACCAATCCCCGGTCAGAATCTGGTAATC
This sequence comes from Monocentris japonica, assembly GCA_900323365.1. Classification (NCBI taxonomy): domain Eukaryota; kingdom Metazoa; phylum Chordata; class Actinopteri; order Trachichthyiformes; family Monocentridae; genus Monocentris; species Monocentris japonica. The sequence continues at coordinate 5,508 of OOFE01002299.1, read as the reverse complement.
TTCACTCCAGAGTCACCAACGATGAGACGGGCCATGGAAGGATGAACCTGAAGAAGATTGAGAGATCATAAGCAAACATTAAAACCACTGACAGGTCTTACTGATTAACAGAAAACCACAGACAACAGTTAACACTTGTGTGCAACACATCTGTTGCACACGAGCGTGCACACACACCTCTCTCTTTATTACTGGAAAATTAGACAAAGCCTTTTTGGTTATATAACCTCTACATTTACCAGCAAACTAGCTTGTTCCACAGCCTATTGTATTTGAATCTTTCTTCCAACAGCCTTAAACAACTGTGGCCTTAACAAGGATGCTGAATGGACTGAAGATGAATTTTTGTTTGGCATCACTTGATGTTACTGGTGACTTACCAATGCCATTTAATAGCCATTACTTAGCAGACACATTCATTATATAAGTGCGTTGAAGCACCATGAGTATGCACTTTAAATATGGGTGAACCTAGAGGGAATCAAACACCTAACCATGGCAACCCTTAAGGTCATGCTCTAGTCAATGAGTTACTAAGGACCACACAGTTAACAGCTCTACATGACAAGTACAGTTACACAAAGCATCATTTGTCTTCTTTCTGACCTGTGCTTGAAGTGGCCCATAGGGCACCAGTTCTCCATCCACAGTAAGTGTTCCACGTGTGGACAGGGGCTGCAGTCTGAAGGCCCTGCATGTAACATGGCTCACGTATGGCGAGCTAAGGGAGTGGTGGGTTCCTCTTTCCATGGCAAAAAACAGTCTGAGCAGAGTTGCTCTGGAGATCCCTGCCCGCACAAAGGTCAGGTGGATAAGCCCGTCGTCAAACCTGGCCTGGGGAGCAGCGTGGAGGTCAGCCCCGAGGTGGGACTGGTAGAGGGCCAGGACCAGGACAAAGTCCCCCTCAATGGTGACCCAGTCTCTGGTAGGGAGGGGTTGGTCTAGGGGGGGTAGCAAGTCATCCCGGGGATTGAACGGTAGTGAGACGAAGGGACGGTTCTTCAGAGGTCCTGCTGGCTCAGTAATTTCAAAGTTGAAAGATGAGGATGGTGTCCGGAAAGAGGGTGAGGGTGAAGTGGAATTAGGGGTGTTAGGAC
>OOFE01002293.1:0-12791 GCA_900323365.1 Monocentris japonica | reverse complement strand
CTCCTCCCATCTATCCACCTGCACACCTGCAACCCATCCACTCATCAACTTCCTGCAGCATAAATACCACGGCTCTACACCCCAGTCTTCGCCAGATCGTCAGTTCGCCAATGTGGTACTAACGCTACAGTCAACTAAGCTTGGTTCTATGTTTCCCCATGTTTGCCTGCCTCTGACTAACCCTGTGTCTACTCGTGCTTCAGGTCATCCCTCTCCCGTGATCTCTGCCCGCCTGTCTCGCCTTGCGCCCAGCCAGCCTGCTTTCCAGCCGTCCGCTCAGCTCCCGCTGCCTGCCACGCTCCCGCTACCTGCCACGCTCCACCGTTCTCCGGCTCAGCTCTCCATACCCCATTTCCCCCGCCTTGTTAATAAACCACGTTGTACTGTTACCAGCCTTCGTCCTAGTCCTGTTCTTGGGTCCTAATCCTACACTCACCTAACACAAGCTGCTTAGGAAGGGCGAGCCATGGTGTTGGGGGCCAGAGCAAGAAAAGGCTTTCAGGAAGTCAAAACAGCTGTTGCAGTTGAGCAGTGTGGTGGTGCATTATGATGACGGAAAAGAACTGATACTTTCCTGTGGTGTTGTTTCATCACATGCCAGACGGCACTGAGAAGCCAATTGGGTTCTTATCACGCACTCTCTCGCCTGCTGAAAAGAACTATTCACAACTAGATAAGCAGGGGTTAGCTATTATTTTTGGGATGCTGAAGTTTCATAAGCATCTTTATGGGAGAAAGTTTGAAATCTGTGAAATCTATACACACCATAAGCCATAAGCACTTCCACAGATGGCATCTCCTAGAATAATGAGATGGGAGGATGCAAGGACAATGGAAACACAGATGCTCTTAGCTGCCCCCCTCTCCCAGAGGGTCCAAGCAGTCCAAGCAGAGTGCTGATGCTGGACCAGGAGAACAGCCCGATGATGACCTCACAGGAAATCCAGAGGTGGACAGCAAAACATTCAGTCCTGTTGAGGGTCCGTGAGTACACACTAAGGTGGTTGCCAGATCACAATGTTGGGCATGAGTTTGCTCCTTACAAACAGAGACAGGACAAGCTCAATGTCCAGGATGGCTGTGTGCTGTGTGCCTGTGATTCCTGAAAGAGGACGCACAACAATCATATAACAACTGCATCAGAGTCATTGGATTGGCTAGTAGCTACATGTGATGGCCCAATATGGACTCTGACATTGAAAGAAAACTAAAGTCATGCACCACACGTCAAGCATAGGAAAGCACCTGCTAGTGCACCACTCCATCTGTGGGAGTGGCCCTGTAAGCCATGGAGAAGGCTACACATACACTATGCAGGTCCTTTCATGGAAAAGATGTCCTTGGTAATAGTAGACACTCACTCAAAGTGGATGGATGTATACCCAGTGAGCTCAGCTACTTCTGCGGCTACCGTTGAGTGCCTCAAGAACAGTTTCAGCACCAGTGGCATTCCAGAAATGATTGTTTCAGACAATGCTTCATGTTTTGTCTGTGAGAACGCTAGAGAATTTATGACAAATCAGCACCTCACCACACCAGTCACATCAGCACCACACCATCCGTCATCGAATGATTTGGAGAACCGAGAAAACCATTCAAACATTCAAGTAGCAAATGAAACAGAGCTCAGGTGACACATTAGAGACAAAACTGAATAGAGCGCTGTTTAGCTATTGTATCACATCACAGTCAACCACTTGACTTTCACCTGCTGAGATGATGATGGGGAGAAAGTTGAGGTGCACGTTGGACTTGATACACCCTGACTCAAAGAGTAAGGTGGGGGCTAAAGAAGCAGGACAGAAAACATACCATGACAGACACGCCAAAGCTCACAGTTTTGTAGTCGGAGACTACAAGAACTTTGGGTGGGGGCCTAAATGGATACCTGAGTTGGTTCAAGACATCACAGAGCCCGTGTCATCCACTGTGTGTCACAGCCATTCCTCCAGCCCTTTCCTTGTGTTTCCTGTATGGTTGGTTTGTTATGGTATGTAAACTTTTGATCACAACTGTCGTATTCAGCCCTGCAGTACCCTCTTTGTAACAACAACAATCTAGATTGTAACAATCAATTACTTTAGCTTGAGATCTCCCAGTGAGGTAGCTCCTAATCAAATTGCATGCATTATTATCAGCCAAGTCTGAAACCAGATTGGTATGAATAGGAATCTCCTTTATGTAAATTGTAACAGGAAGCCAATATCAACACTGTAAAAAATAACCAATCCGCATTAAGTGTAAAAATTTTTTGGTTCTGTTAAAAAGGCTCTCCATTCACACGCTGGTAGTCTTGCCATACTTGCCATCATAAACATCTCTGAGCACATATCCAGGAATATGTTGCTTTCTCTATTCTTCACATTTCTTTTCAAATCCATGTCTTTTAACAAGAGCTGCCAGGGAGTGTATTACACTTCTATAACAATATGATCATGTTGGATAGACATATTCTTTACCACTAGAATATTACCTTTTTTAATAATGTAGAGCCCAAGCTTTGCACGCTGTTGAACCGTCCCGATTAATTTGCTCCCTCCAGTGTGTATGTTGTCATACATTTAGGACAAACAACATACTGATAAAAATCACCGATGATGCCTGTCTATTTCCTGCCTATGTATTTTCTTTGGTGGCCCTGAAGTGCAGAACAAATTAACAAGTCAGAAAACAATAGCACAACAGCAAATCATAAAACATAACAGCAAGTTGAGGTGTTGCAGGAGAGAATCAGGCTGGTAGGCTGGTTCTCCCTGCATCTGACACCGGCTGCAACCAATGAAGGCGGATTGGACAACTGCAGCCTGGAACTGATTAAACCACTGTGTCTCTTGTCCAGTGAGTGGGAATCCGACTGGCACCAGGCATGTCGACTGAAAAGCTGAACGACCTGACTGAACACTACACGTATATTTACGTAGTGGCATGAGTTGTGAAAATTTATGTATGTGTTATGGTGTCTCTACCCGGCACTGCTCGCTCACCACCGAAAGAGGGAGCCATCAACAAGACCTGTGGCCCTTTAAGAACAGGTGTCAGCTGGGAACTGTAGTGAAGGGAGACTACAGCCACTGCCAAATGCTGAGAATGTGGAGGGAACCCAGATGATGCCAATCAGCAATCAGGCAACAGGCTGACTATATAGAGTGAGACACAGCAGGGAAAGAGGAGAGGGGATGGAAGGAGAATCCCAAGCAACAGCGCAACCCTGAACTGAGAGAAGAGTAAACCAGTTGTTACTTTTTGAATGAACAGTGCTTTCACTGTCTGTCCCTGTGTGTCCCCATGACTGTCCAGAGTGGATCTCTCGCTGAAGTGGAATATATCCCTGGACCGGGATGAACCTTATTTTGTTTGCTCCACATTCCTTTTCCCCCGTTTGTTAATAAACTGTCCTTTTTTGTTGGAAACCTGCCTGGCTTAGTGTTCTTTTCCCCACTGGGTCTACCTCCCTGTGATAGCTGCCATAGTGTAAAATAAAACGGTGCATCCTCCAGTGAACTCTCCTCACTGTGTCTGTCATGACCCCGAGGTAGCAAACGCCTGCTACATATCCATAACAGTAAATAAATGTTTGTGTCTTATTTGTGTAACACACAGTAAACAATAGTCAACAAATGTATTTTTGAAAAGTAGCTCCTCTAGACTATAAAGAAGTTATTTGGCACTTACATGCAGTGAATTTGTTTCTTTGCACACCTTGACTAGATATACACACACTTTTTCAGGTAAGAGGATAACGTGCCTGGAGCAGTTGGGGGTTGGGTGCCTTGCTCGAGGGCACCCTCCTGGTGGTACCGGGGATTGAACCAGCAACCCTCCGGTGATGGGTCAGTCTCTCTAACCACTAGGCCAGCCTGCCTTGCTCTATTCTTATCAGACTCTTAGATTTATTTTTTTTTTCAAATTTTTCCAGTCTTCTTAGATAACTGGCCCTCCTTCTGGAACCCAGCTATTTGCTTTTTTTTAGAAGAATCCTCTAATTTCATCTCAGACTTAGTGACCCGAGTTGATACTATTCTTATCATTGGTGATTTCATTTGGCTAAATAACACCATTGATACTCTCAGTAAGGCCTTCTAAGTTCTTATTGATACCTTTGCCCACCATGGCGGCAACACCCTTGCCCTGGTTTTGACCCGTGGCATTCCTGTCTCGGGTTTAGTAGTCTCCTCCATGTACTGCCTTATCTGACCACTATTTTACTAAATTCAAGAATTAATTGATCTGCCCTCATTGAAAGTGTGATGATAATATAGCAGCAGTCATGCTTCCACCGCCTCGATACTCTCTGAAAAACTGCCCAATATTCTGGCACCATTCTTGTCATGTTGACACATTTAATTTCACTAACGAACTAAACTGTCATTATTACATATATTTTGTTACCTGTTAATACTGTTTATACTGTTCATACTTTCATTATTACATATATTTTGTTACCTGTTAATACTGTTTATACTGTTCATACTGTCATTATTACATATATTTTATTACTTGTTCATACTGTTTATACTGTTCATATTGTCATTATACATATATCCTGTTACCTGTTTATACTGTAATTATAGTTTATCCTGTACATACAGCATATTCATATCTAGCCCTTACTGTTTATTTCATATTTATCTACCACTGTACATTTGCACACTCTGTACTTTACTGCTATTTGCACTTCTGGTTAGATGCCAAACTGCATTTCGTTGTCTCAGTACTTGTACTCTGTGCAATGACAATAAAGTTGAATCTAATCTAATCTAATCTAAAACTCCACCCTTCTTAACACACTCAATTTGATCACCCCACTAGCCACAAGAAAACACTGTACTAAGAAATTAGCACCTTGGTTTACTGACATCACTCGTGCACTTAAACAAACCTGTAGAAAACTAGAGCGCATAAGGCGATGGACCAAACTCAAAGTTTTCCGATTTGCCTATTGCCTTATTACAAACACGTACTCTCAGCAGCCAAAACTGCACACTTCTCTAGGCTAATCACTCTCAAATAAAACTGTCGCTAAACTAACTAATAATAATCCCTCCCTCTCCGATAGTTCTCAGTTTTCTGCCATGACTTCATGAACCTTTTCACTCAGAAAATCACACTAATCAGAGATGACATCATCAGTATATTCTCCACTGATGGTGCTGCCTCACCCTTGAAAAACTCACTCTGTGTTTCCCAGGCTGCCTGTGTACTTTTTCAGTTTGATTTAGTCTCCCTAGACACTCTCTCCAAGTTAGTTCTGGCGTCTAAACCCACAACATGCATGCTCAACCCTCTGCCCGCTAAACTATTCAAAGAATCCTGTCTTAGTTCTTATAATGATCAGCACTGTGCCCTCCGCCTTTAAGGTAATTAAACCAAAAAACAAACCTCGATCCTGAAGTACTTCAGAATTACAGACTAATCTCAAATTTTCCGTTCCTCTCCAAAACAAGTTGTAGCCAGCCAATTTACTGACTTCCTGTCAAAAAACAAACTATTTGATCTTTTTCAATCCTTTGGATCTTTCCATTCCACCATTCCACTCTTAACTCAACCTCAGCACTATTACTCCTTGATTTCACCACAGCCTTCGGTATGATTGAGGATATTATACTCTTAAATCGTCTTGAAAATGATATTGGTATCTGGGGATCAGCACTTTCATGGTTTAGGTCTTATCTACTCTGTCTCTACTCTACTACTGTCTTTCACAACAATATGACCTGAGTGTTGCAATGAGGACATTGGTGTGCCACAAGGCTCTGTCTTGGGCCCACTACTATTCTCTATTTACATGGTCCATAACGGTGACATTATTTGTAAATTTGGCATTAATTTCCATTGCTACACTGATGACACCCAACTTTAAATACCTGTTAAACTGATCAATCCCAATTCCAAAAATTAGAAGTGTGCCTATTGAAAATCAAATGCTGGATGTCGCTAAACTTCCAACAAATGTGAGATGTTATTTGTAGGACCAGTTAGACATAGGTATCTGTCTGAGAATACTACATACATGAGTTCATACATGAGACTCATGAGTCCATACATGAGAAACCTTGGGGTTAAGATCGACCCTACCCTCTCGTTTGAGTTGCATATTAAGCAAATACTAAACAGCTTTTTACCATCTTTGCAATATTGCCAAGATTCAACCCATAATAACTAAGACAAATTTTAGTACATGCCTTTGTATCATGAAGAATTGATTATTGCAAGGTCCACTTTTCAGGCTTACCTACTGGGCACATTAAAACTGCTGCTGCCAGAATCCTGACCAAAACTAGAACACTAAACTAAATTCGACCACATAACGCTACATTCTGTCCTCACTACACTGGCTCCCAATTAAGGCCAGATGCAACTTCAAGGAGATTCTACTTACATATAAATCATTACATGGGCTGGCATTGTCTTACTTATCAGATCTTGTCACACCATGTGCCACAGATCATCCTCCTCCTCCACAGCATGAGTGAGGAGAGAAAGACCTGCAGGCACTGGTGGGGCAGTGCGGGGATGTCATTTTTCAGCGTGTTGATATGGAAGGTGAGAAGAGACTGTCTCCACTCTGGCGTGCAGATCTGGTAGGTCACATCACCCATCTTCCACTTGACCTGGTAAGGGCCCTGTCACTTCACCAACAATGTGTGCTCTGATGTTGACAACAGCAACAGAACTTCCTCACCAGGCTTAAAGCTGAGCTTTCTGGCTGTCTGATCATACCATTCCCTCTGCTTTACCTGAGCCCTCAAGAGGTTCTCCCGGACCAATTCAGTAGTCCTCATGAGCTGGTCCCGCATTTTCAGGACATAGGAAAGGATGTTCATGCCTTGTGGCTGGTCCGATTCCTCCCAAGTTTCACACAGAACGTCCAGGGGAACTCTGACCAGGTGGGCATAAAGCAGCTCAGAACACAGGTGCACACGGGTCGGGTTCTAACCATACCTGCGCTAATGGAAAAAGGACATAAGATAGACCCAGCCCCAATTGATGGTTGATAAAAAATGGTTTGGGTTTTGTATGAATTTGTTAAAAGGTAGGAATAAGCTGATACCTTTTTTAATTCTACCAGTTTTGAATGTTAAATACCAAATCATTTAAATCCAAGTAAGTTGTCTTCACCCAAGGCTTCACATAGATTGGATGAGCCAGTATAATGTACAGAATCTGCCTGGCAGAACAGATGCTCCTGAACAAAGTGATTGTATTGTGTATGAGAAACATAATTTCTCCCTCTTGACACAAATTTAAAATGCAACAATACAGATACCAGAGGTTAGCTGAAATATACTAAAAAAATGACACAGACCGGTGAAACTGTTTTTAAGCATGCAACTTAGTGTTGAATTTGTAATATTTAATATGAGCAAATGTGTAGTGGATAACTATAACAAAGAACAGCAGAGAGATATACAGACTGTATGGAGAAGCTTTTATATCGCTACTGTCTATTATGGAAAAGCTGGGGGCACATTTCTTTCATGGTTCACCACCCCAATATTTGTACTCAAGTACCATTTAGCCACAACTGGGAGTGGAGTTGAGATCAGAGACTAATTCCCTTGAGCGCTTGGCTGGATATGATATTAAGCTTCAGTATCTGACGTCTTATCGTTCAATACCTTTTGTGTATTGAATTATCTCTCTGAATAAGGGAATATCTTTCATCCCTCTTTTGCATAAAAATCCCATTAATTTCTGCAGTCTGTTATCACTGGATAAGTTCCGGAGGCATGGTTGAGAATTGGGGCGGGTTCATCACATAATAAGTGGTTTATTTGTGTTGTCTGCTTATTGTAGCACAGACCCCAATGTGGCTGTGTATTCAGGAAAGGCAGTGCAAAATCTGTCTGCTTAAACGGCACTCACAAAAGAGGGCATTGTTTCCCATGTTTCCCTTTTGAATCTTTATTTTTTTTAAAGTTAACTGTACAATTTAAATTTGATTGTTTTTGCTGTGACAAACAAAGTGGCTGAAATATGCAACCCTTTCTATATTTGTTCAGAAAAAAAAGAATAATTAAATTTATGTTTGACAATAATGGCCTTCTCACATTTACAATATATTAGCACATCAATTTGTGTTTGTAGAAATATTAGACTATTATTATTTAAAGAAGAAAGTAGAAAGTTTTTAGTGTTAAAAGAGCCTTAAGTAATCTATGACCTCTATCGGCAGCCAGTTGAAATTGTAACATCATCAGCATAACGTCTCTTCCTACACAAATCTATGGCACAGGCCCAACCCCACACACCTCTCGCTCTCTGGAGTTATGGTAGCCTGGACAAAAACTATAAAGTCATATTTTCACAATAGAGACAGGTAAGCTAGCTAATGCTCCAACAGAAACATCTAATGTAGAGGTAATATATCACATTGCAAAATATTGCTCTGTCATTTGCTTTCTTGGCTTGAGAATGAGGCTTTTTAGCCTTTGTAACTGAAATGTCTATCAATGACGGTCGAATAGTATTGTCCTCCATCATTGTATCGATCAACAACCCTATCAACCCTCTACAGATATACATACATTTTTTTTTGTAGCCTTCCCCAGATCTGTGCCTCGACACAAACCTGTCTCTGAGCTCTGCAGGCAGTTCCTTCAACCTCATGGTTTGGTTTTTGCTCTGATATGCATTGTCAGCTGTGAGACCTTATATAGACAGGTGTGTGCCTTTCCAAATCATGTCCAATCAAATGAATTTACCACAGGTAGACTCCAATCAAGGTGTAGAAACATCTCCAAGATGATCAAGACAAATGGGAGGCACCAGGGCTAAATTTCAAGTGTCATAACAAAGGGTCTGAATACTTATGTCAATGTGATATTTCAGTTTTTCCTTTTTAATACATTTGCAAAAAATTCTAAAATTCTGTTTTCTCTTTATCATTATGGGGTATTGAGTGTAGATTGATGAGGAAAAAAATGAATTTAAACGATTTTAACATAAGGCTGCAACATAACAAAATGTGAAAAAGTGAAGGGGTCTGAATACTTTTTGAATGCACTGTATATGGGTCATTTTGTGCTTCCTTAAACATTACATATTATTCTTACTTATTCCAACTTAAAATAAATAAAATAATTTCACTTTCACTTGAGCCTAACCCTCACCCTATGTCCTTGTGATATAAATTGGCAAAATTATTTTCTTTGGCTTTGAAATTTAACTACATCACAACTGTTAAAAATGAAGTTATACTGAAATAAGGTAATAGATAATTCAATGGAAGAGCAGTTCAGAGAAGAAGAACATTGGTCAAATGGTTTATTTAATATGGTCATCACCTTAAATGTTTTTAAAAACACTTAATCTGTTTATTTGTGTCTCATGCAAGTAGATGCTAAGCTAAGCCACAAGGTTGAAAAAGTCAAGATATGACAATATCGCAAAACTCTCATATCCAGCCAAACTGAGTGAAAGACAACATTAGTGACTTAGCAGCAGTCACTGTGGCAGTACTGGAAGGCATTTATTTTCCAAAGGTGTCAGTGTCAAGGAGGCATCAATGTTGAGAAGCCCCAAAGCTATATATGGGGAAGAAATCATTATCACAAGTCCTTACTTTACCTCTGAAAAGAAACCTTCTACCACATGCTGTACTAAATGAGAAATAGCATTCCCACACCAGGGAAACATCTGCTACCCTGAAGTTTAACTTGTATATTGTTTATTTTTTGTGGAGGAAAATAGATAGATGTTAAAAACAGCTTTTTGCTTGGACTGATATAAGTTACTCATTGGCCATTGAGAGAAGCCTTAATTTGACATCCATATCAAGAACTCCAAGTGATGAATATGTAACCACAACCCCATTGATGCCCACAGGAAGTCCTTGAAAAGAACTTAAGAAAAACAATAAAGTGAGACCGATAAATCGTCCAAGGGATTAGTCAAAGGGGGAAGGTTATTATAAATCATTAATAAATGTAATGATCCATCTACTGTACTTCAAACCTCTGCTGGTAAACCAGTGGTGAGATGAAAGGTGGCCCAAACTGGTGCTGCCTGTGATTTCAGCCATGGACAATTGTTTTCTAAATAGGCGAACGGGATGGGTATCTGACCTGTTTAACTTGATTAGTTTTAGTCATTATATAATGTCCTACACATAAGATTATTGAAATATTTAACCAATTTGATTGCTACCATGGTTCTTATTTTTGTGTTGTATGCATTTTGTTAAATGATCTGTAATTATTTTCAACAGTAACAATGACATCAGTATGGGTGTACAATATATTTTATTTTCAGCCAAATTTCCTGAAATTTTATTTTTACTATGACAGGCCAGGCCACCAAGAGTCTTAAATTCCTGATTAATTTTGTTTTACAGTCCCACTGAGCATTCTCATTTCATTTAATGGTTCTATGTTAAAATGGTTGTGAAAATATTTTGATGGACAGACACAAAAACATCAGGTACAGGATCACGTATCAGGTTAGGTAAATTTCTTAATACCTTGAAAGTCAACACAAATTCCTTCACCATATGAGATACAATTAACTCATACTTTAGTACTTAAATGAGGCATGATTAACAAATTAAACATTAATGAGATGTAACCTCCATATATAAACTCAATCAAAACTCAAACTCAATCAAATTTGAATTTATTCTTTTAGAACGTCCCTTAGAGTTCCTAGAGTTCCTTTACCTGTTCTTCATTATTTGGCCAAAGCATATGGATTGGAATGAAGAAAACTAAATTTTGAGTATTTGCAAAAGCAAAAATAATAATGCATGTAAAAAAAGTTTATATTTAAAATTAAAACAGAACATGATTGTTTGTTAAATGTTGTTGTCTCCGCTCTTACACTGCTGTTCTCTCTTGAATGACACAAAACCCAGGACTGTGTATTTCTTTATTTAAAACAAAGTGGCATCCTAAATTGCATCACAATTCAGGAACTACTACCTTTTGCCAAGCTCAGATGTGCAGTGGACCTTGAAATCGACAGAGCACTGTCAGTGTAGCGGGCTTCTGTAATAAGTGCAGAGGTATGCAAATCCGGTACGCCTGACTGACTTCCCCATAGATCTACAGACTGCAACCCACAAACTGGCTTATTTCTCTCAGTCAAAGGTGATTGTTAAAATGCATGACTGCAGGCTGTCTGCAGTGCACAAATGTTTACTGTGTTCAACTTTCCGATTTGTGTAGAGCAAAGGAACAATGCAGACTGTCTACAGTTGCCAAACAAGTGTACATCTCCCAAGGGTGGAGCACGTCTAGGCTACCCTCTCACTCTCCTCGAGGAAAAATTGAAAAATCAAATTGGACCCTTCAGATACACCTTAATGGATTCAAAAACTAAAGCAGACTTTGTGATTATACTCCTGAATTGCCTTTTTACTTTACCAGTTATCCTCATGAAAATTATGCTGATCTGATGTACAGTATGAATTAATTTAAACCATTGAGTGTATCATCCTCTTTGACTGAAATGATGTGATCCACCCAAAGGGTAGCGCATAAACAATACTGACAGGGTTCAATTGTTTTGGACATTGGCAAGGGCACTCTCCTTCCTATTTCTCTGAGAGACAGATGGCACTCTGTGGCCATCAATCAATCTTTGCAACAGTATAAAAATCTGTTACTGTATATTATGTCCCTGCAATTCCAGGCAGATGTCTCAATACATAGCCATCTAAGAGCATTTTGAGTATAACGACTTGATATGAATGCACACCACAACTTCACACAAATACAAATAAAATTAGTGCTCTACTATCATGAAAATATGGGAAAGTAATTGACATCTAATATACATCTATGGAGATGATGAACATGCAGACAGTCAAGTTTGAAGGAACCACTAACATGTAATCCAGGTATAGCACATAGATGAGTGTAGGAGTGCAGGATGTCAGACTATTTACAAATGTCAAACATCACTAATACCTTGACCACCTTTACAGTGACAGTGTGTGGGACCTCAAACTTCAGGGTGTGCCTGACATATTCCACATGTCAACATACGGTACATGGTAATCACCATAACAACACACAGGCCCCACTTCAAAAAGAGAAGTCAATACCTGTCAGTGGTAACCATCAGTAGCCGTCAGCTCAGGCCTGGCCCCCTACAGGAGACCTGTCAATATGCCTCAGGCATTGCATCATCAGTATAACCTCTTGACAGCACTCACTCATCTTGTAGCCTCATACCTTGTTTTTGTACACAAGGAGTACCAAATGAAGTGTGCCTTGTTCAATTATTTATGAAAGAAGACTGGAATTGAAAGTAGTCATGGTTTGTATAATTTGCAAACTAATATAAAAAATAATGAAATTTTTTCTGAAGATTGAGACTACTTTTGCAATTTTATATATATATATATATACACTCACTGGCCACTTTATTAGGTACACCTGTTCAATTGCTTGTTAACACAAATAGCTCATCAGCCAATCACATGGCCGCAACTCAATGCATTTAGGCATGTAGACGTGGTCAAGACAACTTGCTGAAGTTCAAACTGAGCATCAGAATGGGGAAGAAAGGGGATTTAAGTGACTTTGAACGTGGCATGGTTGTTGGTGCCAGACGGGCTGGTCTGAGTATTTCAGAAACTGCTGATCTACTGGGATTTTCACGCACAGTCATCTCTAGGGTTTACAGAGAATGGTCCGAAAAAGAGAAAATATCCAGTGAGCGGCAGTTGTGTGGACGAAAATGCCTTGTTGATGTCAGAGGTCAGAGGAGAATGGGCAGACTGGTTCGAGATGATAGAAAGGCAACAGTAACTCAAATAACCACTTGTTACAACCAAGGTATGCAGA